>SJXO01006555.1:0-56165 GCA_006408615.1 Connochaetes taurinus | reverse complement strand
GATGGAGTTCCAGTTGAGCTATTTCAAATCCTGAAAGATGATGCTGTGAAAGTGCTGCACTCAATATGCCAGCAAACTTGGAAAACTCAGCAGTGGCCACAGGACTGGAACGGTCAGTTTTCATTCCAATCTCAAAGAAAGGAAATGCCAAAGAATGCTCAAACTACCACACAATTGCACTCATCTCACATGCTAGTAAAAAAATGCTCAAAATTCTCCAAGCCAGGCTTCAGCAATATGTGAACCGTGAACTTCCAGATGTTCAAGCTGGTTTTAGAAAAGGCAGAAGAACCAGAGATCAAATTGCCAACATCCGCTGAATCATCAAAAAAGCAAGAGTTCCAGAAAAACGTCCGTTTCTGCTTTATTGACTATGCCAAAGCATTTGACTATGTGGATCACAATAAACTGGAAAATTCTGAAAGAGATGGGAATACCAGACCACCTGACCTGCCTCTTGAGAAACCTATATGCAGGTCAGGAAGCAACAGTTAGAACTGGACATGGAACAACAGGCTGGTTCCAAATAGGAAAAGGAGTATGTCAAGCCTGTATATTGTCACCCTGCTTATTCAACTTCTATGCAGAGTATATCATGAGAAACTCCGGGCTGGAAGAAGCACAAGCTGGAATCAAGATAGCTGGGAGAAATCTCAATAAACTCAGATATGCAGATGACACCACCCTTTTGGCAGAAAGTGAAGAGGAACTAAAGAGCCTCTTGATGAAAATGAAAGAGGAGAAGGAAAAAGTTGGCTTAAAGCTCAACATTCAGAAAACTGAGATCATGGCATCCAGTCCCATCACTTCATGGGAAATAGATGGGCAAACAATGGAAACAGTAGCAGACTTTATTTTGGGGGGGATGGCTCCAAAATCACTGCAGATGGTGATTGCAGCCATGAAATTAAGAGACTTACTCTTTGGAAGGAAAGTTACGACCAACCTAGATAGCATATTCAAAAGCAGAGGCATTACTTTGCCAACAAAAATCCGTCTAGCTATAGTTTTTCCAGTGGTCATGTATGGATGTGAGAGTTGGACTGTGAAGAAACCTGAGCACTGAAGAATTGATGCTTTTGAACTGTGGTTTTGGAGAAGACTCTTGAGAGTCCCTTGGACTGCAAGGAGGTCCAACCAGTCCATCCTAAAGGAGATCAGTCCTGGGTGTTCATTAGAAGGACTGATGCTAAAGCTGAAACTGAGGCATTACTTTGCCAACAAAAATCCGTCTAGCTATAGTTTTTCCAGTGGTCATGTATGGATGTGAGAGTTGGACTGTGAAGAAACCTGAGCACTGAAGAATTGATGCTTTTGAACTGTGGTTTTGGAGAAGACTCTTGAGAGTCCCTTGGACTGCAAGGAGGTCCAACCAGTCCATCCTAAAGGAGATCAGTCCTGGGTGTTCATTAGAAGGACTGATGCTAAAGCTGAAACTCCAATACTTTGGCCACTTCATGTGAAGAGTTAACTCATTGGAAAAGACCTTGATCCTGGGAGGGATTGGGGGCAGGAGGAGAAGGGGACGACAGAGGATGAGATGGCTGGATGGCATCACCAATTCAATGGACATGAGTTTGAGTAAACTCTGGGAGTTGGTCATGGACAGGGAGGCCTGGCGTGCTGTAGTTCATTGTGTGGCAAAGAGTTGTACACGACTGAGTGACTGAAATGAACTGAACTGAACTGAAGGTTGGTGCAGCAATTTGTGTTAACTTTGTATAGAGTCAGATTTCTGGCTGAGTGTCGGTTTGTTTTTCCTCTAATGGGAAAGACTGAGTGAGGTGATAATCCTGTCTGCTGATGACTGGGTTTGTATTTCTGTTTTGTTTGTTGTTTAGATGAAGCATCCTGCACAGGGTGCTACTGGTCATTGGATGATGCTGGGTCTTGTATTCAAGTGGTTTCCTTTGTGTGAGTTCTTACTATCTGATACTCCCTAGGGTTAGTCCTCTGGTAGTCTAGGGTCTTGGAGTCAGTGCTCCCACTCCAAAGGCTCAGGGCTCAATTTCTGGTCAGGAACAAAGATTTCACAAGTTGTTTGTTGTGGCATTAAGTGAGATTAAAACAAATATCCAAAAATAAGAAACCAAAGATGAACCCCAGACAAATGACAGTTACAAAATCAGGCAAATAATAATTAAAATAATGGAATATCCACATATACATATACACCCATGAGCAAGGTCAATGCAGCTCAACGAAAATAAAGTACAGTAGGTTGACCCAGCAAACAAAGAAGATCAGAAATTGTATTTACCAGTTAAGAACAAAACTAACTAAATCACAAACTGGAAAACAAAACTAATGCAAGGTGTCAAGTGGGGAATAAAGCAATGAAAACAAAACTAACAAATACGTTGAGAGGAGAGGAAAGGAAAGAAAGAATAGATATGCAAAGTTAACAGAGGTAGAAGAAGATTTATATACATCAAAGATTAACTGCAAGGGGAAAATAACAATAGGAAAGGCAACTGAATAAATGTAGAAAAACTATAATATGTTGTTTAAAAATTAAAAGTTAATATTATAAAATGAGAAAAGAAAAAAACTGGAAGAAGAAAGAAAAAGAAAAAAAAGGATAACTCCATAGAACAATAAAGCCCAACATAAATNAGGAAAGGAAATAAAGAATAGATATGCAAAGTTAACAGAGGTAGAAGAAGATTTATATACATCAAAGATTAACTGCAAGGGGAAAATAACAATAGGAAAGGCAACTGAATAAATGTAGAAAAACTATAATATGTTGTTTAAAAATTAAAAGTTAATATTATAAAATGAGAAAAGAAAAAAACTGGAAGAAGAAAGAAAAAGAAAAAAAAAGGATAACTCCATAGAACAATAAAGCCCAACATAAATGCAGAGGTTTATAACAACAGTAAAAAAGTGTGACTGAATATACACATATACATATACACCCATAAGCAAAATCAAAACAGTACAACAAAAATAAAGTACAATAGATTGACCCAGCGAACAAAGGAAACCTAAAATTATGTCTATGAAAACAAAACTAACTAAAGCACAAACTGGAAAACAAAACTAAAACCAGGTGCCAGTTGGGGAATAAAGCAATGAAAATAAAACTAACAAGTATGCTGAGAGGTAAGAAAAGAAAGGAAAGAAAGAAAGAATAGATAGGCAAAGTTAAATAGAGGTAGATAAAGAATATTTATATACATTAAAGATTAACTGTAAGTGGAAAAGAGCAGTGGGAAAAGCAAACAAAGGAATAACTGTAGAGAAAAATAATAGGTTTAAAAAATTAAAATTAAAAAAGATTAAAAAAAAAAAGGAAGACTCTCCAGAACTGCAAAAGCCCAACATAAAGGCAGAGGTTTATAAAAACAATTTAAAAAATGTGACTGAGAATAAAAAGAAGGAAAAAAAGCTCAAAAGCTTAATTAGATTTCATAGTGCCAATAAAATTGACAATCCTGGGGTCGGGGGGAGAAAAGGAAAAAATCCAAAAGAATCTACAGAACAAGGCAAAATATAAGAATAATAAATGTTTTTCCTGAGTCAATGCTGTCAGAGTCCTTTCCCTCGCTGGGAGTCATAGTCCACCTCTCCTCCCTACAATGCCCTCCAACACTGCTAATCTCTGGACCTATTGTGGGGGCAGCTCAGATTCTAATCTGGTCCTACTACTCTGTGTTTTTGTCTCCAATGTCCACAGCTATCAGAACTAGTGTGTTTTCTTTTGTGGGAGCTCTCAATTCCCTTTTATATATTCCATAGACATAGAGTCTGCCTAGTTGATCATGTGAATTTAACCCGCAGCTTGTAAACAGCTGGTCAGAAGGTCTTGGGTCTTCCTTAGTCACACTGCCCCTGGGTTTCAAGTGTGGTTTTATTTCCACCTATGCATGTGAGTTGTCCACTGGGGTTTGCTCCTGAGGCTGCCCTGAAGGGCTTGGGTTTGCCCCTGTGAGGGCCAGGTGTGGAGGTGGTGCAGCTGCTTGGGTTGCAGAAGTTCTGGTAGCACTCAGGGGAGTTGGTGGCTAGGGTAGCAGGAAATACAGTGCTCTAGAAGGGTAGGGCAACCCGTATTGGCCAATATGCTCCAGTATTCTTGCCTGGAGAACCCTCCTCCTTGATAGAGAAGCCTGGCAGGCCAGTCTACAGGTTGCAGAGTCGGACACTACCAAAGCAAACCTGCACACATAGAAGCAAGACATTTTTGCCTGTGTCAGTTCTGCCCCAGTGAGAGTTGATCGTGAGGGTGGCACAGCTGCTTGGCTTGCAGAGACCCTGGCTAGCACCAAGTGTGCAGGGACACAGACTGCCTCCACCACACAAGTTATGGCCCTATCAGAGTCTTTTTTCGAGCCTCTTGTAGCTGGCAAACAGAAGGCCTCTTTGGCCAATCTTTCTCTGTAGCTCTGCCTATTCAGGCTCCCTTGCCTGGGGTCCTACTCTGTAGATCGGCACATCAGGCACATAGAGGGGTGCACCTGGCTGGGGTCCTACTCTGTAGTTCAGCACATCAGACACTTAAAGGAGCACCCTGGATGGGGTTCTACTTTGTAGTTCAGGGTGTCAGGCATTGGATGGGCCAGCCTCTCTATTGTTCAGCTGCCAGTGCTGATGTGTGTGGGGAGAGAGGCTATAGTGATGGCTCCACCCACTATGCATGACTCAGCAGTATCGCCTTCTTTCCATGGCTACCCAGCTTTCCTCCACAGACATTTCCCACCGTGATCTTCTCCCTCACAACCCCTCAATCCATCTCCTTGCAGTCAACAGCAGCCCTCACCCACCCTGGGATAGCTCAACAATCCCTAAACTCCAGCTCCCAGCCACTGCACCTTTCAGGATACCAGCTTTCCTGTCCAAGGTATGGATGGCTGTGGCAAGGACTCTCTGATTCTCATTCCATCTAGGCTGCCACAGATCAGCTGTTTCACTCTCAGCCCTAAATGTTTTTCCTCTGATTCAGACAATTGCCCCGATGTGGGGATCAGACCCTTGCTTCTGTTCCCCCACCCACTGAGGGCAGATCCAGTCCTACTAACACTCCTGTTTTTCCCCCTAGTTCCTTCATCATTTTGTGTGGGTCTATCCTCATTTGCAGAGAAGGCAATGGCACCCCACTCCAGTACTCTTGCCTGGGAAATCCCATGGACAGAGGAGCCTGGTAGGCTGCAGGCCATGGGGTCGCTAAGAGTCGGACATGACTGAGCAACTTCACTTTCACTTTTCTCTTTCATGCACTGGAGAAGGAAATGGCAACCCACTCCAGTGTTCTTGCCTGGAGAATCCCAGGGACGGAGGAGCCTGGTGGGCTTCCATCTATGGGGTTGCACAGAGTCGGACACAACTGAAGCGACTTAGCAGCAGCAGCAGCAGCATCCTCATTTGTGGAGAAGGAAATGGCAACCCACTCCAGTACTCCTTCCTGGAAAATCCCATGGATGGAGGAGCATGGTAGGCTACAGTCCATGGGGTCGCAAAGAGTCAGGCACGACTGAGTGACTTCACTTCACTTCATACTCATTTAAAAGACCCTGATGCTGGGAAATATTGAGGACAGGAGGAGAAGGGGACAACAGATGATGAGATGGTTGGATGGCATCACCAACGCAATGGACATGAGTTTGGGTAGACTCCAGGAGTTGGTGATGGACAGGGAGGCCTGGCATGCTGTGGTTCATGGGGTCGCAGAGTCAGACATGACTGAGCAACTGAACTGAGGAATTATTTTCCGCTGGTCAGGTACCCCTGTCTGCTCTTCTCTTCTGGTGTTCTGCATGCACTTCTGTGTCTGAAGGCATATTCCTGATGTATCCGTGGAGAGAGATGTACCCCATGTCCCCCTATTCCTCCACCATCTTGTTCTCTGTCAACCATTTTATTTTTTAAGGAAAATATAGTGCCATGAAAGAGAACCCCTGGAATTCTGGCCTACTAATACAACCAACACATTCATACTGAAGAAATAGCTCATAGATAAGGGATTCAAATTAAAACAGGTATTTTGTTGAACATCTACAAGTGATCTGACTGGTGGCATGAACAAGGGCCCTTACTTACCTAACTGAGAAACTGCTGAAATAGATAAATACCCCCCACCCCCAGCTGTGAAAAGCTCACAGGCTCAAATAAGTTCAGTAATTTCCAGGGTTATTCAGATAATAAGTGAAGAAGATGAGACTCAGACATAATTCTGTCAAGTACCAAACCCTGGATTTTCCAAGACAGCAGAACATGTAAGCAGCACAACTAAGGAGAATTTATAATATGAAGGGCACTGGTCAGGGCAGAAGCAATGCAGGTCAGCATGTGTCCCCAGAATAAGGTCACCAGAAACCTGGGCCCCAGAGCAGTGTTTCCAGCCTGGTAGGAAATTTCCCAAATATGGGACACTGAGCAAGCTGGGGGCTTATTGACTGAAGCAGACAGTGACTGGACTGGAAAGGAGAGCCCTAGCTGTGCAGAGATGCAACTGTGATCAATAAGTATGTGCTAGGTGAAATACAGCACAAGTTGCCACTTGCAGTGTAGCTGAAAGATGCTTGCCTTACTCAGGAACAGGTGGGACACTGCAGCATTCTCACAGGAGGCCTGGGACAAGAGTGAGACGACAAGACTTCCACTCTCAGGTGCTAACCCTGGACTTGCACCAGCCTGAGAGTGGGATCTCCTTGCCTCCTCTGTGCACACGGCCAGGGGTGGCATCAGAAGGGGGAGGGCAAGAGCCAATGACCTGGTCACATCACAAATGACAGACAACTTGCTGAAGTGCTGTGGGAGCCCAGCACAGAGAGCTCCTAATTCCATTTGGGGCAGCATGGGGAGAGTCCCAGGGGATCATTTGAGCTTTATTTGAAAGAGGAGGGAGGGAAGGGTCTTACTTCAGGGAGTGAGAGCCGGTATGCAGGCTGGAGACTAATGGGGTTTCTTTACATAGGCCCATAAGGGCTATTAACCCTTAATATGGGAAGGCTTTTCCCAGTTAACTGCATCTTCTGGGGCTCTCCTTCTCCTCCTGTCCCCACTGTGGTTCTCAGGGGCTGTGAGTGGAGATCTGCAAAGCCTGCCATCTTACTTATGCGGTAGAGTAGTGTGGTTTGAGCCCTTGGGGTGGGTAGAAGGTTGTGTTGGGTGTTGTGGTCTGTTCTCCTCACAATGGAGAGAAAAGAGATGCTCAGAACCAATCCAGCCAAGAGATAAGAGGGAAGTTTTGTGATAAAGTAAGCCCTGCAGAAAGAGGCCTGACTCTATGGGGTCGCACAGAATCAGACATGACTGAAGCGACTTAGCAGCAATGTGCCTGGGGAGGAGTCACCCACACACTATGGTTGGGCAGGAGCCATGCATGGGATATAATAAGCACAATGTGGGAGCAGTCTCTCTACCATGGGGGGCTTCTCCAGGTTTAAAAGGTGATGTAGTTGGTGAGACTGATCAGATGGTGTTTAGACTAAGATGAAAAGGCCCTGTGAAAGCTGGACCATGAGACTCTCTAGGAGGATAAATCACTGCCCCAGGAAGGACAGTGGGGTCCACTAGCCTTCAGCTCTCAGACAGTGAGGGCCCCTAGGCCCTGCCCAGAGACCAGCTGAGCTTCTCGTGCTAGCAGCTTTTGCAGGTGTGGGAGTTCTGTGACGCACTGAGCATAGAGGGAAGTGGCTGTGGTTGGCCAAATGTCGCTTTATTTCTCCGAGGCTACTGAGACACACCACAGGCCTTTGTTCCTCTCCTGAGGTGGTGTGAGGGAGGTGAGAAGCTGTGCTGGAACAGGTCTGGCTTCTCCTCCCCCTCATATGGCTCCTCAAGGCTTGAAACCATCTTAGTGTGGGAGATTCACTGCGATGAAAGAGACTTGGATTCAGAAAGACCTTTGGCTGGGGTAGTGGAGACCTGGTCCGAGTCTTGACTTTGTCATGTGCTGACTTTCCAGACCCTGGGCTTGTCTATTAATGTCTTTGGATCCTCACTTTCCTCACCTGAAAAATAGGAGGTAATCATAATTGTACCTATCTGCATCTCATGGGTGAAACTGTTTCACGTACTGAAAGGTGCTAGACAAAGGATGGATATTGGTGGTGATTTCGCTAAGTGACTGGAGACCATAGGCAATGTCCATTATGTTGATTTAGCAGTAATAAATCAAGCAGTGACCTCATTTATCCTCATCAAGCTTCCTCACAGCCTTAACCCTTTAGATCTTAGCACCAGCAATACTCCCATTTCACTGCCATGGTCCCAGGGGCCCCTTTCGGTAACCTAAACCCAGGACCTCTAATCATACAACTTTGGGAGCCCATCTCTACAGCAGTATCTCTTGGACCCAGTCTTACAAAATGGAGATAATTTTCAGTTGTCACATGGAACAGTATAGCTGTTTTTATTTTATCTTTGATACCGCAGCAAATAAGGTAAAGAAAATGTTCAGATCCAAATGGCCTTCAAATCCACCTGGGTCAGATAGAAATTTTATACTCTTTCTTTAGATTCTTTCACCATCAACTATCTTTTATATAATTTATTGCATTTTGAAAATTTTTAGTTGCGCGTGAAGCATACTCTTAGCTAGTTCTAAGAAAAATCTTTACTAAAAGGGAAATTTTATATCAATGATTCTTTTGGTAGAATCAAAGAAACAAATTCAAGTCAGAGATCCCATAAATTACATCTGGAACCACACTGTAGAACTAGGCTGCTGACAGTTGCTTCCTCTGCCATGAACAGGAATCTGCAATATCAGGAGATACTACTCTGTAACCATCCTATCTCTTCTAGCATTTCATGCCATTAAAACTGATGTCCAACTCTTTGCCTAGACCCCAATATATCTCAGTCTCAAAAGCCTTGTGTATATAAAAATAATTGTGGAAACTTAACCATCAGAAGCCTGAAAATGGGTTTAAAATTTTTCATAAAAATTAAAATATAATATATCAAAATTCATAAGCTGAAACTAAAGTAGTACTTAGATGGAAATCTGTAGAATCAAAGACTTGTATTAGGAAAGGAAGAAATAGCTGATTAATACTTTAAGCTGTAACTTTAAAATAAGTAAAGGAAAGGAAACAAATATTAGAACAGAAACAAATAAAACTGATAAACCTAAAAACATATATATTTTTAAACTATGGTGGTTTAGTTGCTAAGTCGTGTTTGCCTCTTGTGACCCCATGGACTGCAGCCCACCAGGCTCCCCTGTCCCTGATTCTCTGGGCAAGAATACTGGAGTGGATTGCCATTTCCTTCTCCGGGGGATCTTCCAACCCAGGAATTGAACCCGGGTCTCCTGCAATGCAGGCAGATTCTTTCCCAACTGAGCTGTAAGGGAAGCCCATATTATATTTTTAAACTATAGTTAAAATCATATGTAGTTGTGAAAAACTGAAAGTTTGTACATGATTTTAAAAATAAAACAGACACCAGTGGCAGATTTACGTTGATATATGGCAAAACCAATACAATAATGTAAAGTAATTAGCCTCCAATTAAAATAAATAAATTTAAATTAAAAAATAATAAAATTTTAAAAAATAAAAGAGACCAAGAAAAAAAAAAAGATGTTCAGGTAAACCACTTCTATTCAATGTCATACTGACAATTCTGTCTCCACTAAGGTAATAAAAGAAGTAAAAAGTATATAGATCTTAAAGGGCAGGGGGGAACCAAACGTTTTTGTAGACAAAATGCTTATCTATGGAGAAAGCTTTCTAGAACTAATAAATTTACTAAGATTGCAAGAAAAAAAGGCCAAGTGGAGGAAAAAACATACTTCTGTGTACTAATGAAAGACACCAGGTTTAAAAGTTTTAATTCCATGTTGTGGGGAGTCCACTGAGGTTCTTGAAGAAATCTGTAGGGACAGAAATCATCTAGCATGCTGTGAGTAGTGATCAAGAGGGTTCAGTAGGCACTGGGGAAACAGGGCCCCAACAGATTTTGAGGGTTTATCCTCGCCTTGGGTACTCACCTCTAGTCCCTGATCCATCCCCATTACCAATCAATCTATATTGAAAATATGATTTTTTTTAATTCAAGTGAGGCACTTCTCCCACAGATTGTTTGCAGAGTACTTAGTGATAATATAGCTATATACCGTGTCTAGTGCACCTTGTGTCCTGTCAAATTCTTCCTTCTTATTCCCTGCCACTAGCAAAGCTGAGCTTCTGAAAAACTTTAGGGGGAGGAGCCCAGTTCAATGCATTCACTGTACAATTCAGAGAAGCAACTTTTGTCCCTATCCATTGAGAAGATTACAAGTACATAGAATCCTCCTTTATGTTTGTAATCTGAGTTTCAGAGGTGGCTTTAGTAATAACTGACACAGTTGCATGGCTGGGGGGCTGGTGTGTCTGTGTATATATCTGTGTGTGTATGTGTGTTTGTGTGTGTGTGTGTTTGCTTGAAGAGGCTGGGATTAGCATGACAGATTCCCATGGTTCTTTCTGATCTTTGGGACTCTAGCTTAGGTGAAGCATCCTGGCTAAGCTGGGAAGATTGAAGGAAAGAGAAGAAACACCATTTTGACTTGTTTGTATTTTAAAATTGAGCAAACAGCAATCTTCTTTATTTGTATTTAAGGGTAATATTGGTGGTGAAAAAAGAATTTTCTGTGTGAGAGAAAATAACTTCAATGATTTTTTAGACACAAGTAAACCAGCTTAGGCTATTAATACTTTAACATCCCTACTAAATAGAGAATACATGTATTGCCTGAATACACATGCAGTGGTTGCTTCTGCATTTATTTCCTGAAAGAGAAGTCTTTCTCACTAAATTCAATATAATACAAAAAAAGGAACCTGGAACACTGCAATACAGTGTGATGAGAAGTAATGAGACATAAGAGGAGTATCAGGGGTCAGGGGTCAGGGAGAGGGGTAGGGATGGGCAAGCCTATTCCAGGCAACCACAACATCTAGGGGTGTGGGGTAAGCTGGGAAAAAATGTGATGACTTAACAGAACTCTGCTTAAGTGTCCTCACCAAAGTATCAAAAACAACTAAAGTTTCACTATTTCTTTCTTCCCTAAAATTCACTATTCCTTTCTTCTCAACAATAAGAAAAAAAAAATAATCACATGTGAGCTGCTTAGCACAGGACCTGATATGTTGTTTGCACTTGATCAACTGCTCTTCAAGGTGGATGAGAGAAAAGAGCTGAGGACAAGCTCCAGGTTTCTGAAGTGGGCCATTTTTGAGAATTTTTGTTGTTATTCACTCGCCAAGTCGTGTCTGACTCTTGTGCAACCCCTAGGATTGCAACACGCCAGGCCTCCCTGTCCCTCACCTTCTCCTGGAGTTTGCCCAAAACCACGTCCATTGAATAGGTGATGCCATCCATCACCCCCATCTCATCTTCTGTTGCCCTTTTCTCCTTCTGCCTTCAATCTTTCCCAGCATCAGGGTCTTTTCCAATGAGTCAGAACTGAGAATAGGGCACCAGAAATAGGTTGGAAGTTGAAGACAATAAATGCAGCATCAGATACATTGAGCCTGAGCCCCAGTGGAGACGTCTAGTAAAGTTGAATGCAGGGTCTGATGCTCAGCAGAGAATGTGTTGGGGAAATAGTTTGGGGCATTAGCAGCATGTGAATAATAATAGGAGCCAATGGAGTAGGGGTCACTGAGATGAAAAGGCAACTGTCTCCAAACACTTGGAAGCAGCAACGTTTGAGGCAAGGACAGAAGTAAAGGAAGAGGAGCCAGAAAAGGAGACTGAGCAGGCTGGCAAATAGGAAGGGGAGATTCAGGAGAGTGTGATATTAAGGAAAGTGAAAGAAGAGTGACTTTACAAAGGAAAGAGGAGTCAATAGTGTCAATTGCTGGCGTGTTAGTGGGTCACTGTGTGATAGCCTAAGGAGTCCTGATGAAGAAAGGCCAAGAAGTGAGTGTCTCGAAGCAAGTGGAGAGGTGTGACAGTGATGTGAAAGAGACAGAATTAGGACAGTAGCTGTGGGTATGGAGTAAAGGGTGAAGTCAAGAAAGGGGTGTGCTAAGAGCACACAGGACTCCAGGAAAGGTGTAAGCAAAGCGGGATCAGCTGAAAATACCAGAGAGAGAAGAGACATGTGAGACAACAGGTTCCCAAAAAGATGAGAAGCGATCAGACTTGAAGCACAGGGGAAGGTACTCTTAACCATTGAGAACTTTACACATTCTCCTGAAATGTACATGGGACATTCTCCAAAAGACCATATGTTAGGCCATAAACAGCCTTGATAAACTTAAAAGGCAAAGGTGGAAATCATACAAATGGAGAAATATACCATGTTCATGGATCAGAAGAATCAATATAGTGAAAATGAGTATACTACCCAAAACAATCTACAGATTAAATGCAATCCCTGTCAAGCTACCAGCTGTATTTTTCACAGAGCTAGAACAAATAATTTCAAGATTTGTATGGAAATACAAAAAACCTCGAATAGCCAAAGCAATCTTGAGAAAGAAGAATGGAACTGGAGGAATCAACCTGCCTGACTTCAGGCTCTACTACAAAGCCACAATCATCAAGACAGTATGGTACTGGCACAAAAACAGAAATATAGATCAATGGAACAAAATAGAAAGCCCAGAGATAAATCCACACACCTATGGACACCTTATCTTCGACAAAGGAGGCAAGAATATACAATGGAGAAAAGACAATCTCTTTAACAAGTGGTGTTGGGAAAATTGGTCAACCACTTGTAAAAGAATGAAACTAGAACACTTTCTAACACCATTCACAAAAATAAACACAAAATGGATTAAAGATCTAAATGTAAGACCAGAAACTATAAAATTCCTAGAGGAGAACATAGGCAAAACACTCTCTGACATAAATCACAGCAGGATCCTCTATGATCCACCTCCCAGAATACTGGAAATAAAAGCAAAAATAAACAAATGGGATCTAATTAAAATTAAAAGCTTCTGCACAACAAAGGAAACTATAAGCAAGGTGAAAAGACAGCCTTCAGAATGGGAGAAAATAATAGCAAATGAAGCAACTGACAAACAACTAATCTCAAAAATATACAAGCAACTCCTGCAGCTCAATTCCAGAAAACTAAACCACCCAATCAAAAAATGGGCCAAAGAACTAAATAGATATTTCTCCAAAGAAGACATACAGATAGCTAAAAAACACATGAAAAGATGCTCAACATCACTCATTATCAGAGAAATGCAGATCAAGACCACAATGATGTACCATTCCACACCAGTCAGAATGGCTGCGATCCAAAAGTCCACAAGCAATAAATGCTGGAGAGGGTGTGGAGAAAAGGGAACCCTCTTGCACTGTTGGTGGGAATGCAAACTAGTACAGCCACTATGGAGAACAGTGTGGCGATTCCTTAAAAAACTACAAATAGAACTGCCTTATGACCCAGCAATCCCACTGCTGGGCATACACACTGAGGAAACCAGAATTGAAAGAGACACGTGGACCCCAATGTTCATTGTAGCACTGTTTATAATAGCCAGGACATGGAAGCAACCTAGATGTCCATCAGCAGAAGAATGGATAAGAAAGCTGCGGTACATATACACTATGGAGTATTACTCAGCCATTAAAAAGAATACATTTGAATCAGTTCTAATGAGGTGGATGAAACTGGAGCCGATTATACAGAGTGAAGTAAGCCAGAAAGAAAAACACCAACACAGTATACTAATACATATATGTGGAATTTAGAAAGATGGTAATGATAACCCTGTATGTGAGACAGCAAAAGAGACACAGATGTAAAGAACAAACTTTTGGACTCTGTGGGAGAGGGAGAGGGAGAGGGTGGGATGATTTGTGAGAATGGCATTGAAGCATGCACACTATCATGTAAGAAACGAATCGCTAACCTAGGTTTGATACAGGATACAGGATGTTTGGGGCTGGTGCATGGGGATGACCCAGAAAGATGATATGGGGAGGGTGGTGGGAGGGGGGTTCATGTTTGGGAACTCATGTACACCTGTGGTGGATTCATGTCAATGTATGGCAAAACCAATACAGTATTGTAAAGTAAAAAAATAAAATTTAAATTAAAAGAAAATTATAACCTCTAACTCCAACAGAGTGAAAGTGGGAATCAGTAACAGCAGGAAATTTGACAAACATGTGGAAATTAAGCATTACATTGTTCATCAACTTAAGGGCAAAAGAATAATTCACAAGGAAATTGGAGAGTTTACTGACATGAAAAAAAACTGAAAACACACAACATTCCAAACTTATCAGTTCATTTCAGTTATGGGATGCAGCAAAAGCAGTACTTAAGGAAAAGTGTAAGTATAAAAGCCCATGTTAAAGAAGAAAGATCTCAAAACAATAATCCAAACTTCTAACACAAGAAACTATTTTTTAAAAAATTCTAAAACAAATAGAAATTAAGAAATAATAAAAATTAAATATGCCATTGTATGGATTGATGCATCACATTTTATTTATTCACTCATCAGTTGTTGAATATCTGTGTTATTTTGACTTTTTGACCACTAAGGATAATGCTGATTATTTTCTGTGAATATGTTTTCAGTTTTCTTGGATGTTTACCTAGAAGTGGCATTGCTGGGTCATATGATAACTCTATGGTTAATTTGCTGAGAAACTGCCAAAATATTGTTCAAAGTGGTTGGACCATTTTATATTCTTAGCATCAGTGTATGAGTGTTCCAATGTCTCCACATTCTTGCCAACAGTTGTTACTGTTAAACTTTTTGATTCTAGTCTTCCCAGTAGGTATGAAATGGTATCTCAATATGGGTTTAATTTTGATTTCCTAATGACTAATGGTGTGCATCTTCTTTCCATATGTTTGTTTATTGGACCTTTATATATCCACTTTGGAGAAATGTATATTCAACTCCTTCATCCATCTTAAAAAATACTTGTCTCTTATTACTGAAATAGAAGAACTCTTCATATAATAATGACACTAGATTTATCAAATACGTAATTTGCAAATCTTTTGTCCCATTCTCTGGGATGTCGTCTCAGTCTGTTCATGCTGCCACAACAAAATGTTGTAGACTGGATGACTTTAAAAACAAACACTAATTTCTCTCTGTTCTAGAGACTAGGATTTCCAAGATTGCAGTACCAGAAGATTCAGTGTCTAATAAACCAGGCCTGCTTCCTAATTTATAGATGGAAATCTTCTCTCTGTGTCCTGAATGATGGAAAGGGTGAAAGAGCTTAATACTTGGGCCACCTGATGCAAAGAGCCAACTCATTGGAAAAGACCCTGATGCTAGCAAAGATTGAAGCAAAAGGAGGAGGGGTCAGCAGAGGATGGAATGATTAGATAGCATCACTGACTCAGCAAATTCTGGGAGATAGTGAAAGGCAGGGGAACCTGGCATGCTGCAGTCCATGGGGTCCTAAAGAGACATGACTTAGTGACTGAACAACAACAACAAGGCAGAGAGAAAAGTAGCAAAGTTGAGACTACTTGATTAGTCTTATAGCTTCTGGTCAAAAGTGGTACTTGTTACTTCTGCTCACATTCTGTTGAGCAAAACAAATCATCTGGATAAGTCCAATATGAGTAGTGCAGAGAGGTATCATCTTCACACAGGAAGGGCAGTTACAATTTGGGAATAATAATAAATAAATTTCATTCTTTATGTTACTTGTCTTGGCTAGAATCTACAATATAATGCTGAATACAAGTGGAGAGAACAGACTCTCTTTTCTCTGATCTTAGATGGAAAACTTTCCAGTTTTTCACTACTAAGTATGAGGTTAACTATGAATTTTCATAGATACCCTTTATCAGGTAAGGAATTTCTCCTCCATTCCTGCATTAAGTTTTCTTACTACATTGATTGGTTTTCACATGTTCAATCACCCTTGAATTCCCAAGAAAAAAATCCCACTTGGTCATCCTTTTTAAGTAATGGTGGATTTTGTTTACTTAATTTGGGGGGACTTTTTAATCTTTATTAGGGCTACCTTGGTGGCTCAGATGATAAAGCATCTGCCTGCAATGTGGGAGACCTGAGTTCGATCCCTGGATTGGGAAGATCCTCTGGAGGAGGAAATGGCAATCCACTCCAGTACTCTTGCCTGGAAAATCCCATGGATGGAGGAGCCTGGTAGGCTATAGTCCATGTGGTCGCAAACAGTCGGACACGACTGAGGGACTTCACTTTCACTTTCACTTTCAATGAAGGATATTGGTCTGTAGTTTTCCTTTGATATTTTTCTCTGGTTCTGGATCAGAATAATTCTGGCTTCATAGAAATAGTTGGGAGTGTCATAGTTAAAGTTACTCTGTGAATTGTTTTAGATTCTCAGTCAGTTCAGTCACTCAGTCATGTCTGACTTTTAGCAACCCCATGGATTACAGCACAGCAAGCTTACCTTTCCATCACCAACTCCCAGAGCTTGCTCAAAGTCATGTTCATCAAGTTGGTGATGCCATCCAACCATCTCATCCTCTGTCATCCCCTCTCCTCCTGCCTTCAATCTTTCCCAGCATCAGGGTCTTTTCCAATGAGTCAGTTCTTTGCATCAGGTGGCCAAAATATTGGAATTTCCACTTCAGCATCAGTCCTTCCAATGAATATTCAAGACTGATTTCCTTTAGGATTTACTGGTTGGATCTCTTGCTGTCCAAGCAACTCTCAAGAGTCTTCTCCAACACCACAGTTCAAAAGCATCAATTCTTCAGCACTCAGCTTTCTTTAGCATCCAACTCTCACATCCATACATGACTACTTGAAAAACCCTGAGTTTTAGACTCGAGGGGTTACCATAACAAAATACCAAGGCAGGGTGACTCAAACAACAGTCATTTACTTTCTCACAGTTCTGGAGGCTGGAAGTCGAAATTCAAGATGTTGGCAGTTTTCATTTCTTTTGAGGTCTTGCTCCCTCGCTTACAGAAGGTCCCTTTCTTGCCGTGTCTTCACATGGACTTTCTCTGTGTGTGCGTATCCCTCTTCACAAAAGGGCCCAGTGATACCGATGTGGTGCCCTACTTCATGACCTTTTTAACCTAGCTGCCTTCTTAAAGACACTATCTCCAAATACAGTCATATTGAGAGTTAAGACTTCAACATTTGAAAGTGAGGGATGGGAGGATGTGTTATAATTCACCTCAAAATTGAAGTGCTTTGAATAATTATTCAATTTCATTGTTTGTTATAGATCTGTCTAGATTTTCTATTTCTTCTTGAGCTCATTTTGATAGTTTGTGTATTTCTGGGAATTTTTCTATTATCTAGGTTATCAAATTCTGTCATACAATTATTCACACTATTTCCTCATAACTTTTTTTTAATTTCTGGGCATTTTAATTAACATCCTAATTTATAAAGTTTTGGGATTACGTCAAGGCTGTATATTGTCACCCCGTTTATTTAACTTATATACAGAGGATATCATGAGATATGTTGGGCTGGATGAAGCACAAGCTGGAATCAATATTGCTGGGAGAAATATCAATAACCTCAGATATGCAGATGACACCAACCTTTTGGCAGAAAGTGAAGAACTAAAGAGTCTCTTAATGAAAGTGAAAGAGGAGAGTGAAAAAGTTGGCTTAAAGCTCAACATTCAGAAAACGAAGATCATGGCATCTGGTCCCATCACCTCATGGCAAATAGGTTGGGAAACAGTGGAAACAGTGGCTGACTTTATTTTTGAGGGGCTCCAAAATCACTGCAGATGGTGACTGAAGCCATGAAATTAAAAGACGCTTACTCCTTGGAAGGAAAGTTAAGACCAACCTAGATAGCATATTCAAAAGCAGAGANCTGAACTCCCCTCCCACTTCCCTCCCCACCCCATCCCTCTGGATCGTCCCAGAGGACTTTGACTGCCCTACTTCATGCATCGAACTTGCACTGTTCATCTATTTTACATATGGTAATATACATGTTTCAATGCTATTCTCTCAAGTCATCCCAACCTCGCCTTCTCCCACAGAGTCCAAGTGAAGTGAAGTCGCTCAGTCGTGTCCGACTCTTTGCGATCCCATGGACCGTGGCCTACCAAGCTCCTCTGTCCATGGGATTTTCCAGGCAAGCGTACTGGAGTGGGTTGCCATTTCCTCCTCCAGGAGATCTTCCCGACCCAGGGATTGAACCTGGGTCTCCCGCAGTGCAGGCAGGCGCTTTACCATCTGAGCCACCAGGGAAGCACCTACAGAGTCCAAAATACGATTCTTTACACCTATATCTCTTTTGCTGTCTTGCATATAGGGTCATCGTTACCATATTTCTAAATTCTATATATATGCAGTAATATATTGTATTGATGTTTCTCTTTCTGACTTACTTCACATTCCTTTTTTATATTTGCCTTTTATTATTTTCTCTAGTGGTACTCTTCCTTAGTTTATATAATTTTATTTATTGTACAGTGTGTTCTATTTTAGGCTTAAAATAGAAGTAAAAAACTATCGGTTTTTGTTTATCTGAATGTGTCTTAACTGGTACTTAAAGAATAGTTTGCTGTTATCAAGATCTTGGTTGACTTTTTTCTCTCAACACCTGCATTTGTCATCCCTGCGTCTTCTCACCACCTTGGTTTCTGAAATAAACTGTTAATCTCATTGGGTAATCCTTTTTAATATGATGAATCACCTCTTTATTTCTACTTTCAAGGTTCTCTGTCTTTTGATAACTTGGTTATGATATGCCTAGGTGTAGATCTCTTTGAATTTATCCTGTTTTGATATGTTGAGTTTTTGACTCTGCAGATTTTTTTTTTAATTAACTTTGGGAAATTTACCACCATTTATTGCTTTGAACATTCTATGTGGTCCTTTTTCTTTTGCCTCTCTTCCTGAGAATCCATTACATGTGTGCTGATATTGTCATGGTGACCCTTGGGTCTCTGATAATCTGTTTATTTTTCATTATTTTTCTCTCCATTCTTCAGGCTGAATTATCCAAATTGACATATCTTTGATTTGTTGGGGTTTTTTCCTGCCTGTTCATAAATGTTATTGAGTTCCTCTAGTGATTTTTTCTACAAGTTTCATATTTTTCAACTCCAGAATTTCTACTTGGTCCTTTATCTTAACTTGTGTATCTTTGATGACACTTACTATTGATGATACTTTGATCTTAAGTTTTCCTTCTGTTCTTCATATTTGATTTCCTTTAGTTCTTTGAACTTATTTAAACAGCTAACCTAGAGTCTTTGCCAAGTAAGTTCCATATTTGGTTTTTCTCAGGGATATTTTCTACTGATTGTTTTTTTTTTTCCTTTGTGTATGGATCATATATTCTTGCTTCCTTGTCTTATATGTTTTGTTGGAAATTATACATTTAAAATGATAAAATGCAGCAACTCTGGAGATCAGGATCTCCTCCCTAAAAGGACTGTTAAAAATTGAGATATAATTGACATGTAATATTGTGTAGGTTTAAAGTGTACAATATGTCAAGTCAATATATATAGTGATTGTAATAAAATTACTACAACAGCATTAGCTAACATTTCTATCATGATATGATTCTAGTTTCTTTGTTGTTGCTTCTGCTTCTGTTTATAAATTTTTGTCATTTTTATTTAAAAGTTGACTTTTCCTTTGACTTTTCTGAAAATATTCTGAATTTTGTTGTGTGTGTCCAGTGGAGTTCCTGATTGGTTGGCTTAATAGGCAACTGGTGTTGAAATCTCCTTAAATGTCTGGAACTAATACATCTTTTATCTTTGGTGAAGATCTCTGTTTGAATTTTGGGCTTGTCTTCAACACTCATTCATACAGTTCACAACTCTACCTTAGGCTTCAGTTTCTACTTGCTATGATGATCTCCAAGGTCAGCTGCAAGTTAGAGAATAAGACCATCTCAGACTTTTTCTGAAAATTGTACACAGCTGTATGCATTTTCTTGGACTTATAGATTCCTGGGATGTGTCGGAACTCTTCAATGTGTCTATGAACGTATCGTTACCAAGATTTTCCTTTTAAGATATTAGTCTCTTGTTTGCATTACCAGTTATCCAACTCCTCAGGTATCCACAAAATGAAAACTTGCTCATAATTGCTTTGATGAATGCCACTGGGTAAAGCCATTTCACAGGGGAAGAGCTCTGAGTTAGGTCAAATACAGACTTCCTTGAGAAGGAAGTCCTCCAATTTATCACCAAATAATTGATATCATGACAATTTATTGGCAATGCTTCTGTTTGTCTTCGTTAAAGCTCTTCGTTTGTCTTTGTCATCTTGAGATGCTATAACAAAATAACCATTGAATGGTATTAAGCACATTTATTTCTCACAGTTATGGGGCTGACTGAATCAGTTCCTGGTGAGGATTCTCCTCTTGCCTTGCAGATGGCCAATTTTTGCTGTATCTCACAAGGACGAGACAGAAAGAGCTCTCTAGTATCCCTTCTTATAAAGACAATAATCCCATCATGAGGGCCCCACCTTCTTGACCTCATCCACCTCATTACCTCCCAATTGCCCTGTCTCCAAATAACATCATATTGGAGGTTAGTGATTCAACATAAAAATTTTGGGAGAAAACAAACATTTGGTTCATAATACTGTTCTGAATGTGATTCAGCCATTTTTCTTGACTACACGCTCCTAAGGTTGCTGCAAACCACTGGATAATTTCCAACATTCTGAAAAAGATATCCAAAAGTGTAGTTGGTTTTCTCACTTCTTCTATGAAGGAGGGAATTTTATATGATCCTAAATTTTCTACCCTCCACATTTTAATACACATGTTAAAATACTCATTGTCTTCTAATCACATCTAAAGTTTTTCAGTGTGTGCTGTGTATATTATATGTTCAATCGCTAAGTCATGTCTGACTCTTTACAAGTGCATGGAATGAAGCATACCAGTCTTCTCTCTCCTCCACCACTTCCCAGAGTTTGCTCAAATTCATGTCCATTGAGTCGGTGATGCTATCTAAACATCTTATCTTCTCCATCCCCTTTTCTTTTTGTTTTCAGTCTTTCCCAGCATCAGGGTTTTTCCTGAGTCAGCTCTTCACATCAAGTATTAGAGCTTTAGCTTGAGCATCAGTCCTTCCAATGAATATTCAGGGTTGATTTCCCTTAGGATTGACTGGTTGGATCTCTTTGCTGTCCAAGGGATTCAAGAGTCTTCTCAAGCACCACAGTCTGAAAGCATCAATTAGTCAGTGCTCAACCTTCTTTATGGTCCAACTCTCACATCCATACATGACTACTGAAAAAAAAAACATACTTTTGACTAGACGGACTTTTGTCGGCAAAGTGATGTCTCTGGTTTTTAATATGCTGTCTAGGTTTGTCTTAGCGTTCCTTCCACGAAGCAAGCGCCTTCTAATTTCATGGCTGCAGTCACCATTTGCAGTGATTTTGGAGCCCATGAAAATAAAGTCTATCACTGCTTCCACTATTTCCCCATCTATTTGCCATGAAGTGATGGGACCAGATGCCATGATCTTAGTTTTTTGAATGTTGAATTTTAAGCTAGCTTTTTCACTGTCCTCTTTCATCATCATTGACTCTTTAAGTTCCTCTTCACTTACTCCCATTAGAGTGGTTTCACCAGCATATCTGAGGTTGTTGATATTTCTCCCAGCAATCTTTTTTCCAGCTTGTAATTGATCCATCCCAACATTTTTCATGATGTATTCTGCATATAAGTTTAATAAACAGGGATTTGACAATATACAGCCTTGTTGTACTCATTTCCCAATTTTGAACCAGTCAGATGTCCCAAGTCTGGTTCTAACTATTGCTTCTTAACCTGCATACAAGTTTCTCAGGAGACTGGTAAAGAAGTCTGGTACTCCTATAAATTGAAGAATTTTCCAGTTTGTTGTGATCCACACAGTCAAAGGATTTAGTATAGTCAATAAAGCAGAAGTAAATGATTTTCTGGAACTCCTTGCTTTCTCCATGATCCAATGAATATTTGGTCCATTGAAACCATCCTTCATCCTGTTTATGATTTTTATTATAATTTTTATTGATGTATAGTTGATATACAGTGTTATGTTAGTATCAGGTGTACAGCATAGTGAGTCAATATACTGATAGCTTATACTCCTTCAAAAGTTATTACAGGACTTCCCTGTTAATCCAGTGGTTAGGAATCCGCCTGCCAGTCATGGGTCCCATTCCTGGTCTGGGAAGATTCCACATGCTGTAGGGCAACTAAGCTGATGTGCCACAAGCTACTGAAGCCTGCACACTCTAGAGGCCATGCTCTACAACAAGAGAATTGAGAAGCCTCCACACCGCAACTAAAGAGTAGGCTCGGCTCACCACAACTAGAGAGAAAGCCCATACAGAGCCAAAACAAAAAATGTTATTGCAAAATAAAGGCTATAATTTCCTGTGCTGTGCAATATATTCTTTCTGCTTACCTCTTTTATATGGTAGCTTATATCTCTTAGTCCCATTCCCCTATTTTGCTCTCCTCTTCCCTCTCCCCACTGGTAACCACTAGGTTTTTTCCTATATCTGTGAGTCTGTTTCTGCTTTGCTATATATATTCATTTGTTTTATTTGATAATTTTTAGCAGCAAATAGATACCTGGATTATAGAATAGAAGGTAAGGAGGAAAAAATGGACAATTAAGGCAAGTTGTCACCCTGCAACTGCTGCCATCTGTTTGCCTCCCTGGCCCAGCTCTGAAATGCTCTGGTGCTCGGCTGCAAGTACTACAGGCTGGAATGGTGACTTTTCTCTCTCAAGCCAGGCAGAATGGTCAGGGAGAAGATCATAACTCAGATCCTCTCTACCAACATCTTTTATCTAAGCACCCAGCCTTTCTTATTCCTGGGGCTGAAGTTTCCTTCTACATCAGGCAGTAACCATCCTTTCCATACTGGGGTCCTTTCTCTCTCAGTTAAAATCTGAGTTTCTCAAAATCTACACTCTTCTCTCCCTCCTGGTCATGTCCATTGCTCGGCTGATGTCGACAGTGTGTAAACCCCTTGCTGCTAACTTGAAATACAACCTTCGATAAGTTATGTAATAGCTTTGGACATTCTGGATACTCTTCTATAAGATGTATGCAATGATTAGGTAATAGGGTTGTTTTGAGGATTTAATTCAGCAAATAATTTTGACTAGCCAAAATGACACGTATAAATCTTCTGGTAAAGAGTAGATGTTGAATCAATATTTTGGTCATCTGATGTGAAGAGCTGACCCATTGGAAAAGACCCTGATGCTGGGAAAAATTGAGGGCAGGAGAAGGGGACAACAGAGGACAAGATGGTTGGATGGCATCACAGACTCAATAGACAAGACTCTGGGAGATAGTGAAGGTCAGGGAAGCCAGGCATGCTGCTGTCCATGAGGTCACAAAGAGTTGGACATGACTTAGCGACTGAAGAATAAGTTCTTCATATACTGCAGTCCTTAGGTGGGGTGTCCTGTCCTGTGCAATTCAAAGAAGGTGGACATGACCACTCGTGATGTTTTCTAGAGGTCCAGAGCCTTCCTATAATTTCTGGCACTTCCTAGGAAGTTTCACTCTCATGGTCGCTTCTCTGACTGGTTTTCCAGGGCTCCCCATCTCACTCATCTCTACACTTCTTAATTATCCTGTACCCCATATATACACATGTATATACTTGGCTGCAGCTGAGCCAAGTGTACCTTCCCTTAATTCCCCAAAACATTACCAGTACCAGGTAGTTTCATGTAATAAACTCTTACCAAAGTTTCTGTCGGGGAATGTGTGCATGTGTATGTGCTATGCCTTAGCACAGGATGGCTGGGATGCTGAAAATGAGATCAGGCCTCTGGATATTTTTAAAGTATCTGACGTTTTACCAGCATGGATTATCTGTTGGCTGACTCTCTTCCCAGTGTCCCTGGTCTCCAGTGACATTGCTGGTTTCCCCTCTCCAGGGTCCTCCTTCCCACTGCCCATTACCCACATAGTTTTCATAACTAAAATGTTCCCACACTAGGATTTCTCTCTTAAAATCATGAGGACCAGTGGAGGAGGGGATTGTGACTTGCTCTTCATTGCCCTAAAGGCAACCAGTGAATGAGCAGCCCATATTTTCAATCAGCATAAATAGTTTCTGACCACAGGATGCATGAACCACATTTTAAGCTGATTTGTCTGCTATTAGGTAGAGTAGGAGAAAAATAAAACTAATTTTGAATATTCTCTTGTCTGGGATACTGCACAGAAAGTTTTGGAAGGAGCACGGATTAGACTTCAGAAGATTTGCTTGGAATGGGAAAGGGGCTGTGATTGGGGGGATGTGTCTTCAGCTTGTTGTCAAAAGTCTAGGTTTGCCCTTTGATTAGCTCTGTGACCTTTTACAGGTAATAAAATCCCTCTTGGAGGAGGGTTTTACATCCATAAAGGATTTAATATTCTGTACCTGACTACCTTAAGTGCATGGTCATGGGGCGAGTCCTGTGGACCCAGCTTTGGGGCTTTCTGCCTCAGCAGCTAAGGGAGAAGCCTCAACGGGAAGGAGAAGGAGGTACGTTAAGAGGATGGTGCTGTTCCTCCAGAACATGGGAGGTGAGAGTCTCAGATAATGTGGGGTATCCAGCATGGGGAGAAGAAGCCAGGGCCTGACCCTCAGCCAGTTGTGCGGAGGCTGACACAGCTGAGGCTGTGGCCAGGACGAGGGTGTAGATGTCTATCTCTTCCCCTATGAGAGCAGGAACGGAGCTGGCAAAGACTAAAGGGAAATGCTTGGTTGTGGCACAATTTCTATGGGGGGTCTGGCTTTGCCTTGTGTATACAGGGAGCACTGTGACAGCTGGGAAGGCCATACAGATGCAAGCAATAGGTAAATACCAATATTTGTGTTGGGATGTGGGAAGTTGACACTTCCCTCAAAGAACTTTGTTCCTTGCCCACAGCTGCTTACATAAGAAACTGAGAGTTGAAGTTTCTGAAAAATTAGAAAGAAAATTTGACTCATTAAATGGAAAACAGACAGAGCAGCCATCAAGCCAAAATGGGGCTTTGTTTTTATTTAGTCTTTAAATTGTGTCTAAACTTTTTGGAACCCCATAGACTGTAAACTGCCAGCCTCCTCTATCTGTGGAATTTTCCAGACAAGAATACTGAGTGGCCTGCCATTTGCTTCTCCAGGGGATCTTCCCAACCCGAGAATTGAACTTGGATCTCCTACATCTCCTGCATTGGTAGGCGGATTCTTTACCCCTGAGCACATGGGAAGCCCAAGATGGGGCTTAGCCTAGCCTTTTTGAGGAGCATGACTTATATGCCTGACCACAGCCTGGCACTGGTGAGCTGGGCTGCCTGGGGCAGAGCTGCTACCCCAGGGAATCACAGAAGAGTATGTGAGAACTCCAAGCTGGCTGTGACTTAACTGAGTGCAGTCTGTCCAACAGTATATCAGGCACATCACAGAGTGAGATTATTGATACCTTCATTTTAAAATTACTTATTGAGTGTGTACTGTATATGCTGTGGGTAAGATTAAAGAGGTTTCTCTAGACTGACAGAGCTCAGGCTTCCCAGGTGGCGCTATTAGTAAAGAACGCGCCTGCCAATGCAGGAGAAATAGACTGACAGAGAACTAACATGCTGCCAGTGGCCAACTAGAAACAAATTTGTTAGCTCCACCCTGAGGGTGGGAAGCTGGGGCCCAAGCTTTTCTCTTCTCTTGCAGCTACCTTCATCAATATTTCCTCCTCAGCTGAACTGGCTGGCACACAACCTGCAATGAGGCTCTGCTCAGAAGACGCCCACCTCTGCTGGGCCTCCTGGCTCCTGGGATGCATCAGTCTCCTTCTCAGTGAGTGGCCTGGGCTCCTGGGGAGGGAGAGATGTCAGGTAAAGCCAGCAAAGCAGGACCCTACCACTTGGAGGGCTCTTTAGGTTTTGATGTCTTTGTTGAACAAAAAGGGAAAATAACACTGTTATAAGTTTTGAAATGTGGTGTACTTGGTTTAGAGCCTGAGTGCAAGGAAAAAATAATATGGCCTTTTGATAATGTGGCAAGTCTGGGACCCCTGAGCTCAGGCAGCCTTGTCTGCATTAAGAGGACCATTTCCAGGGAGGTGAGGTTGCTTCTAGGAGAAGGCAATGGCATGCCAATCCAGTACTCTTGCCTGGAAAATCCCATGGATGGAGGAGCCTGGTAGGCTGCAGTCCATGGAACCGCTGAGAGTTGGACATGACTCAATGACTTCACTTTCACTTTTCTCTTTCATGCATTGGAGAAGAAAATGGCAACCGACTCCAGTGTTCTTGCCTGGAGAATCCCAGGGATGGAGGAGCCTGGTGGGCTGCTGTCTATGGGGTCGCACAGAGTCGGACACAACTGAAGTGACTTAGCAGCAGCAGCAGAGGTTGCTTCTGCTGCAGTAACAAGGAAGCCAAGTGAGCCTGCCCAGGGTCCTGGGGAGAGGGAGGGAGACAAAGAATTTGGCTCCTTAAGGCAGAGGGCAAGGGAATGAGGTTCTTCTGGTCTAGACTCAGAGGGGCCCTGGAAGCTTATACAAGACATTGTGGAGGAGGAGGCTGACTAGAGACCCAGGTCTGAGCCAGAGGAAGCAACTCTAGTGAGCCTCCTTAGGCTTCTCTACTAGAAAGGGATAGTGAACACACACTCTCCACCAGGGTTTGGGGTGCAGATCCCAGCAGATCTTCACAAAGGATAGGGTCCTTGCAGTCTCCAGTTTATCTCAAAAGAGCTTATAAATTTTTCATTCCACCTCACTGTTAGTTTTCATTTTGAAAAGTTGAAAAACACCTTCCAGAAAAACAAGTTCTCTGGGAGGATGCCCTCTGTAATGCAAAGCACTGTTTTAGGGTAAAACCCTAGAAACAATGAATCTTTACATCAATTTGGAAATGATTGAACAAGATGGGAAGTTTATGTACAGTGGAGTATTATGAAGCCTTAAAAAAAACAGTCTACCAAATAGCTGGGAGGTATTTCTAATTTTTGATAGTGTCAGATGCATGGATTTCCATCAATAAAATGGAGATAACTATATGTAACAAAATCCTAATCTTGTAAATGAAATAGTAATCTTCAATATTTATAATCATCTATACACCCATGTATTTATGAGAGTAGGAAAAAATGCAGAAGAAAATGTAATAGATGACTAACAGGGGATAAAAATGGGGGAAAGTGTGGAGGTGGGAGAAGAAAAAGTGGAGAGAATAGGAGTTGAGCAAAAAAGAGGAACTGAAAGTAAAAGATAATGTCCTAAAGAAGGATGCATACCAAGCAATTATTCTTCAAATAAAAATAAATTATTTTAGAAAATTCAAAGGAATGGTGTGAATACATCTATAAATTTATGAAAGATTAGACATCTGTACATATAAAAATTAAATACAAATGAATGAAGAAAAGAAGAAAATATAGTGGATTGTGAATTCTGGATAAAATTAAACAAATTAGAGAGCATTTGTAACAACGGGCAAACATATTAATAAAGGGCATTTAAATAAGGACTATATCCCACTTAACTAGATTGCTTCTGTCTACAGCAAAATGTAGACTTTCTTCACATTTCTAGTGTTATTTAACTGCAAAAATATGTTCCAAATTATAGGCTTATCCAAAGTCTGGGACTAGAAATTCACAAATTAAAAAATAAAGAGATGGAGACAAAATGAGATAAAGGGAGAAAAAAAGAGAGGGAGAGAGAGAAATGGTTTGAATTTCTCATGTTAGAGATGAGACAATCTGCACACAGAGAAGGAAAATGATTTTATCAAGGTCCCCCAGGATCAGGGAAGGAGTGGAATTTGTTGGCACCTTAGCCCCAACCTTCATGGTACCTAATGAGATGGACACTTCCCAGTGGAGGTTGGGCACCCTGGGTAAACTGGAAGAGGCATCATTGGAAGGAACATTAAATTGCTCTATACATTTGCAGGGGTGGGTGGTGAGGAGTGATGCTGTGGGTGAAGTATCTTTTTCTTTATCATTCTTAAGAGCTTTAACCCTTTTCTGGACATGAGTTTGGAAGTAGTGGGAAAGGAAGCTTGAAGGTGAGTTCAGTTCACGCTGTAATTTCCCAGAGACACAGAAGCTACTGGTGAGGTCCTGGGGAGATGCACTCACCATAGCAATAGTCTCCTTTATACCCTCAGTGTATCCCTGTGTCTACTGGCAGAACACAAAGAAGAAAGGGTCCCTACCATCACTGGCATCTAGAGAGTCTTGGAGACGGAGGAGATGTGCAAAGGCACAGGTGGGTTTGATTATGTGTTGAGAGAAAATGGCGATTGATTTCCTAGTGGGATGAGAAAGGAAGGGTCAGAAATGGGAACAAAATTTTATGTTGATTTTTAAATTTTATATCATTTGAATAAACTTTACTCTGTTGTTTATAACCACAGCCTTTCTGGCTTAATTTTCTTCTTCAGGATTAGCCCTTTTGTAGTTCACAATGCTCTTACTGTCTGCCTTCTTTTTATAAGTCTTCTTTCATCTTCCTCACAGCTGGTGCTCACCACCAGCTTCTGAGTCCATCCTCCCTGCAGCCTAAGGGCTGAGCCTCCTTTCTCCCTGGTTCCCTCATTTCCAGAAAGTGTAGAGTCTGGCGGAGCTACTGTTTAACTCCCTGCTGACCAGAATTCCCTGCTCTGCTGTGTGTGCATGCTAAGTCGCTTCAGTTGTTTCTGACTCTGCAACTCCATGGACTGTAGCCCACCAGGCTCCCTTGTTCATGAGCTTCTCCAGGCAAGAATACTAGAGTGGATTGCCATGCCCTCCTCCAGGGAATCTTACAGATCCAGGAATCAAACCTGCATCTTTTATGTCTCCTGCATTGAAAGGCAGGTTCTTTATGACTAGTGCCACCTGGAAAGGTACCCCCTGCTCTGCTAAACCCCTGTAATTACTTGCTTCCCCTTTCCCAGGAGAGAAAGTTGAAAGATTAGACTCCAGGAGCTGCTCAGATCCTGGTGAGCAGACAGCAGTGCTGGAAGGGGAGCCCCTGGGGGGGGGCGGACAGGGACAGGATGGGGGGCTGGTGGGAGCTCATGCAGGGGAGAGGCCCTGGGCTGGGAGAGGCGAGCTCCGGTGTCAGGTGTGGCCCTGCCCTGTGTGACCCAGGACAAGTTCACCCCCTGGGAGGCCTCCTCCTCTGTGACAGGAAGGGCCTGGGCAGATGCCCCCTAAGGCCCTTCCCAGCTTGATGTTCTGTCCCCAGAGAGGACTCTCCTGTTGTACATCAAGGCCTCTGCTCTGTCTCTTCATTGCATGTTGTCCTAGTCCTGTGTCGTGACAGGGACTGACAGCAGTGAACCTGTTTAGGTTCCTTCAAAGCGGAGACCCCAGACCATTACTGTGGTCACTTCTCGGCCCTGCGTGGAATGAGGGACGCTCTTCTTCAAGCATCCCCTTTGAAATCCAGTCTGGCCCTGTTTTCTCTGCCTCTCCTCCTGAAAGGGGTGATTAGACCATCTCCTGTAAGACATTGTCTTTCACCGTCTATGGAAACTTTGCACACCATGCTCTGAAAGTATAGTAAAGCAGTAGTAAGCCTAATGTAAGGCTCCAGGCCCGTGAGGGGAGCTGAAGGGACTGGGATGGAGGCTTGACCCCAAGGAGATGCCTAATTCAGTGAATAAGTGATTAAATAAATACAAAGAAATATCTGAAATACACATATATATATGAATACTGGCCTGAGCCATTCTCTGCCTCTAATGACAGCCAGGAATGGGTATAAGTACAATACAGAAAGGCAGGCTTGAGATGAAGAGAACTTACTCATTTGGAGAGAGAACTTTCTTCCCTGGTGGGAAAAGGCCAACCTAGACGGATCCTGACCTCCTGGAAAACACAAGTTATTGTTCCATTCAGGATAAGGCTGTTCTGCATTACTTTCTCTGGTCCTGTTCTGTCCTACCCTATCCTCAAAAAGGACAGAGGGTATCCGGTCCCTAGGGCCTGTGTCTGAAAAGGGAAGGTGAGCTCAGGATGGGTGGCCTTGAGGGAAATGTGCCCACTGGTCACAGCTCTGCAGGAAAGTGATCGAGGAAGGCCCACTGCAACCTCTCAGGGCTGGCTAGGGAAGTGCTGACTCGGTGGCAGGGACAGCAGAGCTCACTAAATGATCACTTGCTTACTCTCATATTCTAGTCCCTGGTAGTTAGTAAGGGCCTTGTGACCAGTGCTGGCCAAAAAGCAAGAGCAGACAGCACGCTACTTCTGGACAGAAGTGATTCTCCTATTTCCCCACCTTGCTGTGAGGCTGGGAGCCTGTGAGGACGTTGTGGGCTCCATGGAGGTAGTGAAGCCTCCACTCTTAGGGACGGGAACCCTCCCTCGCTCTCTCATGGGGACCTGTGGTGGGGGACATAAACTCCTCTTTTCTAAGACCTTGAGATATTAACTGCTTGTCACACAGCGCAGCCTAGCCTCTGCTGACTACCACACTGCCTAGAAGCAAAAAGGAGAACAGCATTCATATGTGTATTAGGTATTTCCTGTTGTGTAACCTGTCACCCCAAAAGTTAATGCCTTAAACACCATCAGGTAGAATGTCACATTTTCTCTAGCTCAGGGCCCAGGGGTAGGTCAACTGGGTCCTCTGGCTCAGCGTCTCTCAGACTGAAATCAAGGTCTTGACTGAGGCTAGGCTAGACCCTGATGCTCAGGGTCATCTGGGAAAGATCTGCTAGCAGGCAGCCCCTGTGGCTGTTGGACTGAGGGCCTCAGCTCCTCCCTGGATGTTGACCAGAGGCTCCCTCAGTTCCCTGTTACATTGGTTTCCCCAAGAGGGCAACTGACAACATGGCAGCTGGATTCCTCAGAGCAAGCAAGGGAGAGATTGAATGAGAAAGNGCTAGCAGGCAGCCCCTGTGGCTGTTGGACTGAGGGCCTCAGCTCCTCCCTGGATGTTGACCAGAGGCTCCCTCAGTTCCCTGTTACATTGGTTTCCCCAAGAGGGCAACTGACAACATGGCAGCTGGATTCCTCAGAGCAAGCAAGGGAGAGATTGAATGAGAAAGAGAGTGTGTGAGTGTAAGCAAGAGGGAAGTCACAGACTTGTGCACTCTAAAATCACTGAGTGCTATCCATCGTGTCTGCTGCAGTCCATTCCTGAGAGCAAGTCACTAGGTGCAGTCCACACTCCAGGGAAAGGGGTTAAACACATGTGTGAACACAAGGAGGCAGGGATGTAAGGAGACATTTTAAGCACCTTCTACAGTTATGCACCTAATTTGTGCCTGAAAAAGTGCTGAGTGCTTTTCACTTGTGATATCATTTAACTTATATTGACCTTATGAGATCAGTAAGGAAATGTCAGGTTAGCAAATTTATGTAACCTATTCAATGTTAAACTTCATTAGAAAGAGGACTTGATTCCAAAAGTTGTTTCAATTAATTGTACTTGACTCTGTTAGAGAATTAAGGAATTATCCTGGGTGGATTTCTTTAAAAAGAGGTTTGTGTAGGTTCTTTCCTTTATGATTGATGAAAAAACATATGTCCAGTTTCCAATCCTTTAGGGATCTGCAGCACTGGGGCCAAGAGTCCTGGTGCACGAGATTCTGGAGTTCAGGAATCTGGAGCCCATGTTCCCCTGCAGGGGATCCGAGGAGGTTCTGTGTTGTTTCATGTGACCAAGAAGCAAGAAGCTGAACCAGAGAAGGTCTCGTGGGCCTTTGGCCCTCAGTCAAACTACAGTGTCTTGCTGCGAGTCCACCGTGGGGCAGACATNGCACGAGATTCTGGAGTTCAGGAATCTGGAGCCCATGTTCCCCTGCAGGGGATCCGAGGAGGTTCTGTGTTGTTTCATGTGACCAAGAAGCAAGAAGCTGAACCAGAGAAGGTCTCGTGGGCCTTTGGCCCTCAGTCAAACTACAGTGTCTTGCTGCGAGTCCACCGTGGGGCAGACATTCCAACCTGGGTCAGACTCCAGGACAAGTACCAGCACAGGGTCCATGTGCCCAACATCTTGTCCCTGAAGATTGAGAACCTGACCTGTGAGGACAGTGGAGAGTACCAGGCTCGAGTCAGCTTCCATGAGGGATTCGAACTTATCCAGGTTTTCCACCTCACTGTCTATGGTAAGTGACACCTCCTCACCATGGCTTCCCTCCTGCTTTTGTCCTGGGAGGGTCACATAGACCCCATTTTGTAAGATGTTATTTAGATCCCAACCTTCAGACTATGTCTTCTCACCCAACAATAAGGTGTGTATGTTAGCCACAAAAGGAGAGCAGACTTGAGATTCACCAAAGGGAGAAAATCCCTTCAGGATTTTGAGGGAGGAAAATGGGAATTTATACGGTAACATTAATTGTTCTTTCCAAAACTGAATTGCTTAATTTTTCTATTTGTTTTCTACTACTACTGTAACAGCATCGGACTTTGTTTCTATCACCAGTCACATCCACAGCTGGGTATGTTTTTGCTTTGGCTCTATCCCTTCATTCTTTCTGGAGTTATTTCTCCACTGATCTCCAGTAGCATACTGGGCACCTAATGACCTGGGGAGTTCCTCATTCAGTATCCTATTATTTTGCCTTTTTATACTGTTCATGGGGTTCTCAAGGCAAGAATACTGAAGTGGTTTGCCATTCCCTTCTCCAGTGGGACATTCTGTCAGACCTCTCCACCATGACCCGCCTGTCTTGGGTTGCCCCGCAGGCATGGCTTGGTTTCATTGAGTTAGACAAGGCTGTGGTCCTAGTGTGATTAGATTGACTAGTTTTCTGTGAGTATGGTTTCAGTGTGTCTGCCCTCTGATGCCCTCTTGCAACACTTACCATCTTACTTGGGTTTCTCTTACCTTGGGCGTGGTGTATCTCTTCACGGCTGCTCCAGCAAAGCACAGCCGCTACTCCTTACCTTGGATGAAGGGTATCTCCTCACCACCACCCTTCCACCTTCAACGTGGGATAGCTCCTCTAGGCCCTCCTGCGCCAGTGCAGCCACTGCTCCTTGAACTTGGGTTGATCTTCTCGGCCTCCGTCACTGGCCTCGAACGTGGGACGGCTCCTCCAGACCGCTGCCCCTGACCTCGGACGCGGGGTGGCTCCTCTCAGCCATTCCTGCGCCATCACAGCCTGGCATTCTTGGTCACTGCCCCTGACCTCGGTAGGGGGGTAGCTCCTCTCGGCTGTGCTGAGTGCGCTGGCCATCGCATCCGCTTGCCCTGAGGAACCAGAGATCAAATTGCCAAAATCCGCTGGATCATGGAAAAAGCAAGAGAGTTCCAGAAAAACATCTATTTCTGTCTCCAGTACTTTGGCCACCTCATGGGAAGAGTTGACTCATTGGAAAAGACTCTGATGTTGGGGGGGATTGAGGGCAGGAGGAGAAGGGAACGACAGAGGATGAAATGGCTGGATGGCATAATTGACTCAATGGGTGTGAGTCTGAGTGAACTCGGGAGTTGGTGATGGACAGGGAGGCCTGGCGTGCTGCAATACATGGGTTTGCAACGAGTCGGACACGACTGAGCGACTGAACTGAACTACTGTAACAAACTCCCAGAAAAACTTATGGCCTTAAAACCTCTCAAATCGATTATTTTACCATTTTATAGGTCCTAAGTCAGACATGGGTCTCATGGGGCAAAATCAAGATGGTGGCAGGCCTGTATTCCTACCTGGTAACTCAGGGGAGAACCCATTTCTTGCCTTTCCGACCTTCAAATGGATACCTGATTTCCTTGGCTGGTGTCCCCCCTTTATTCATCTTCAAATCATCAAATTCATCTCATGTTGCATCCATCTGATCTGTTTTTCTGCCTGTCTTTTTCACTTCATTTTTCATGAGAAATATTTAATTTTTTTACAGTATGCCTTTTACTGTGATCTGTGACAAATCAACTAGATTCAGCATTGTAGTTAACAATGACAGCAACAACAACAGNTGGGGGGGATTGAGGGCAGGAGGAGAAGGGAACGACAGAGGATGAAATGGCTGGATGGCATAATTGACTCAATGGGTGTGAGTCTGAGTGAACTCGGGAGTTGGTGATGGACAGGGAGGCCTGGCGTGCTGCAATACATGGGTTTGCAACGAGTCGGACACGACTGAGCGACTGAACTGAACTACTGTAACAAACTCCCAGAAAAACTTATGGCCTTAAAACCTCTCAAATCGATTATTTTACCATTTTATAGGTCCTAAGTCAGACATGGGTCTCATGGGGCAAAATCAAGATGGTGGCAGGCCTGTATTCCTACCTGGTAACTCAGGGGAGAACCCATTTCTTGCCTTTCCGACCTTCAAATGGATACCTGATTTCCTTGGCTGGTGTCCCCCCTTTATTCATCTTCAAATCATCAAATTCATCTTATGTTGCATCCATCTGATCTGTTTTTCTGCCTGTCTTTTTCACTTCATTTTTCATGAGAAATATTTAATTTTTTTACAGTATGCCTTTTACTGTGATCTGTGACAAATCAACTAGATTCAGCATTGTAGTTAACAATGACAGCAACAACAACAGCTTGATAGCAACAAGCAAATTTTTTATAAAAAAAAATTAAGAAGTCCTTGAATATTTGCAGTTGCCAAAATACACAGATACTAAGCAAGAGGCCACTTCAGAAAGGAAAGTTAAGATACCAAATATTTAGGCCAATAAACAATGGTAACAGGATCAAACAATTCAAACTAGATATGAAGTTAATTTTTTTTTAAGAAAACACTTTACTGAGGTTTGATTGACATACAAAGAGCTGTGCATATTTAATGTATCCAACCTTGTAATAGGATTTCTCAGTGAATTATTTTGCACTTAACTATCTTATAGTTGCAGATGAAATAGGTATTGAGATCTGTTTGGCTAGAAAAAAGAAATAGTTGAGAAAAGAAATAATAGTTAGATGGCCTTGGGTGAGTCATTTAACATCATGTAACTTGATCTAAAAAGTGACAGTAATTCTTTATTTTTCTTAAGGCATTTGCTGAACCAGGTGATTGCTTAAAATTCCTTCCAGTTCTAAGAGAGATTGAATCGGTGAATTATTTTAGGGGACTGTCTCAAAAAGATATTTCCTCAAAAATTGTAAGACATTATCAGATATATCAGATGGGCTCATAAATTATAATAAAGTTTATATTAACTATATAGTATTATTTTTCAAAAGAACTATAGGTAATTTTCGTGTGTGTGTGTGTGTGTGTGTGTGTATGGACTTCCCTGGAGGCTCAGCAGTAAAAAATCCGCCTGCAGTGCAGGAGCCACAGAAGACATAGGTTCGATCCCTGGGTTGGGAAGATCCCCTGGAGGAGGGCATGGTAACCCACTTCAATATTCTTAGCTGGAGAATTCCATGGACAGAGAAGCCTGGCAGACTATGGTCCATAGGGTTATGAAAAGTCAGACATGACTGAAGTGAATGAGCAAGCACATATGCTAGTGAAACTGTCACCATAACTTATGCCAAAAAATCAGATTCATCCCCTCCAAAGTTTCCTTCTGCCTTCTTCATTTGATTGTTATTGTTGCTTATGTAACAGCACAAAATTTAAGTGTAGTCTACAGTGTTATTAATTATAGGCATTATAATTACTTTACATATATTATATAGTATTGCTAACTTTAGGCACTATGCCATACAGTAGATCTCTAGGATTTATTCATCTTGTGTAACTGAACCTTTGTACCTTTTGACTAATAGCTACTCATTTCACCCTCCTCCCAGATCTGTGCAAGAACCCTTCCATTCTCTGCTTCTATAAGATTGAAAATATAAAACTCATCATATAAGTGGTTTCATGTAGTATTTATTTGTTCTTCTTTCTCTTGTTTATTTTACTTAGTGTAATGTCCTGCTGCTTCATCTATGTTTGTCACAAAAGACAAATTTTCCTTCTTAATTTCCTTCTTCTTTAAGTTTGCATAATAGTTCTCTAGATGAAAGTGAAAAAGGGGAGTGAAAAAGCTGGCTTAAAACTCAATATTCAAAAAGCTAAGATCATGGCATCTGGTTCCATCACTTCATCTCAAATGGACAGGGAGAAAGTAGAAACAGTGGCAGGCTTTATTTGTTTGGTTTCCAAAATCACTGTACAGAGTGACTGCAGCCATGAAATTAAAAGAGGCTTGCTCCTTGGAAGAGAAGCTATGGTAAACCTAGACAGCATTTTAAAAAGCAGAGACATCACTTTGCCAACAAATATCCATCTAGTCAAAGCTATGGTTTTCATAGTAGTCATGAACAGATGTGAGAGTAGTTGGACCATAAAGAACGCTGAACATCGAAGAATTGATACTTTCAAATAGTGGTAGAGAAGAGTCTTGAAAGTCTCTTGGACAGCAAGGAGATCAAACCAGTCAATTCTAACAGAAATCAACCCTGAAGAGTCATTGGAAGGACCGATGCTGAAGCTGAAGCTCCGATACTTTGGCCACCTGATACAAAGAGCCAGCTCTTTGGAAATGATCCTGATGCTGGGAAAGATTGAGGGCAAGAGGAGAAGGGGGAGACAGAGGATGAGATTGTTGGATGGCATCACCAAGTCAGTGGACATGAGTTTGAGCAAACTCCAGAAGGCAGTGAAGGACAGGGAAGCCTGGCATGCTGCAATCCAGGGGGTTGCAAGAGTTGGACATGACTTAGTGATTGACCAACAACAATATTCCTTTGTATATATGTACTGAAAGGTTGTTGTTGAATCACGCAAAGACGCCGGGATTCTTGGCCCCCGAAGGAGAAGAATTCAATCTAGGGCCAGAGACGAGGCTTGATTGCTCGGAGATTTTGTGTAATAAAGTTTTATTAAAATATAAAGGAGATAGAGAAAGCTTCTGACATAGGCATCAGAAGGGGGCAGAAAGAGTACCCCCCTGCTAGTCTTCAGCTGCTATAGTCACTAGCAGTCTGTTAATGAAAGAAAGGAATGTCTTAAAACTCAGAATGGCACCAGGGCCCTCACCCATAAGATGCATTTTGGGATAATCTTGGCACCAAATGGTTCATCCTGGGCCATAAAATGATTAACTTGAAACTTGAAGCAGGGCAGATCATCATACAAATAGTTTCATTTACATAGATTAGGGGAACAATATCTGAGTATAACATACTGGTTTGTCAAGTAGGTTCTGAGCCTAGAGGTGGAAGCTACTTGAAGACAGAGTTTGGGGTAAATGCATAGTATATTAGCATAGCTTAAGATAAACATTTCCATAAGAAAAAGGCATTGGTTAACTTCAGGTGAAACCAGGTGTCATTGTGGCAACACAGTATTTTAAGAGAAACATCTTTTTTAATTTGTATAGAGAAGCAAAATATATCACTAGTTTGTTTCCTCCTGCCACTTAAGAGAGATTAAAATGTCTGACACTTGCAGGCTATTTCTTCCGTTTGGAGACCCCTGGCCTTCCTGCCTGTTACCCTCTCAATACCACATGTTTATCAACTCATCTGGCAATGGACATTTAGGTCATTTCCATGTCTTGTATATTGTAAAAATTTTGCAGTAAACATAAAAGTGCAGATATATTTTTGAAATCCTGATTTCTGTTTCTTTAGATATATACCCAAAGCAGAATTGCTGAATCATAGAGTAGTTATAAGTCATAGACAAAGTTATGGTTTTTCCAGTAGTCATGGATGCATTTTTCCAATAGTATGGATGTGAGAGTATGACCATAAAGAAGGCTGAGCATCGAAGAATTGATGCTTTTCAACTGTGGTGTTGGAGAAGACTCTTGAGAGTCCCTTGGACTGCAAGGAGATCCAACAGTCAATCCTAAAGGAAATCAGTCTTAAATATTCATTGGAAGGACTGATGCTGAAGCTGAAATTCCAATACTTTGGCCACCTGATGCGAAGAACTGACTCCGTGGAAAAGACCCTGATGCTAGGAAAGATTGAAGGAGGGAGGAGAAGGGGATGACAGAGGATGAGATGGTTGGATGGCATCAACGACTTGGTGGACGTGAGTTTGAGCAAGCTCTGGGAGTTGGTGATGGACAGGGAAGCCTGGCATCTTCGATCCATGGGGTTGCAAAGAGTTGGACACGACTGAGTGACTGAACTGAGCTGAGGACCAGATGGTTGGATGGCATCACCAACTCAATGGGCATGAGTTTGAGCGAGCTCCAGGAGTTGGTGAAGGACAGGGAAGCCTGGCGTGCTGCAGTCCATGGGGTTGCAAAGAACTGGACACACAACTGAGCAACAGAACAACAGCAAGTAGTTATATTTTTAATTTATGAGAAACTCTATACTCTTTTCCAAAATGGCTGCACCAATTTACAGTCCAAACAACAGTGTATGAATATCCCTTTTTCTCCAGCCCATCAGCAACACATCTTTTTTTCTTTTTGGTAGTAGCCATTACAACTTGTATAAGAGTATACTCATTGTGGTTTGGGACTGCCCGTGTGGCTCAGCAGTAAATAATCTGCCTGCAGTGCAGGAAACACAGGAAATGCAGATTTGATCCCTGGGTCAGGAATATCCCCTGGAGGAGGAAATGACAACCTGCTCCAGTATTCTTGCATACACTGTTTTGATATTCACTTTCCTGGTGATTAATAATGTTGAGTGATTTTTCATATACTTGTTGACCATTTTTATATCTTCCATTGACAAATGTGTATTCAGTTCATTTCCCCATTTTTATCTGGATTATTTAGGTTTTTTCCTATTGAGTTGTATGGGTCCCTTATAAAATTTGGATACTAACCGTTTATCAGATATATACTTTGCAGCTATTTTTTCCCATTTCTGTAGGTTTCCTTTTCACTCCGTTGATGTTTCCTGTGCTGTGGAAAAACTTTTCAGTTTCTCATAATCCCAATTGTCTATTTTTTATTTATTGTCTATGCTTTTATTGTCATATTCAAACAATTGTTGTCAAGGCCAGTGTCAGGAAGATTTTTCCCTTTGCTTTCTTCTTAGAGTTTTACAATCTCCAGTATTACTTTTAAGTTATTAATACATTTTTAGTTTATTTTTTATATGGTGTAAAGGTCCAGTTTCATTCTTTCGCATGTGGTTTCCCCAGCACCATTTTTTGAGAAGATTTCCGTTTCCCCATAGTGTATTCCTGGTTTCCTTGTCAACGATCAGTTGATCATATATGCATGGGCTTATTTCTGGGATTTTTATTCTGTTCCATTAGTTTATATGTCTCTTTTTATGTCTGTTTTAAGTAGCATGGTAATATACTTTGAAATAAGGAAATGTGATGCCTCCAGTTTAGTACTTCTTGCTCTAAGCTGCTTCTACTATTTGGGATCTTTTGTGATTCCATATGAATTTCAAGATTTTTTCTCTTTTTGTTAAAACTCCCTAGTTATATTTACACAGCTTCGACAGAACCTATAGATTGCTTTGATACTGTGAACATTTCAACAATATTAATTCCTCAAATTCATGAATGTGTAATGTCTTTCTACGTATTTGTGTGTATATATCTATCATCAATATTTATACTTTTTGGTGCACAGATCTTTCAATCCTTATATAGATTATTCCTAAATATTTTATTCATTTTTATTATAATGTAAGTGGGATTGTTTTCTTGATTTCATTTTCAGATAGTTCATTGTTACTGTATAGAAGTGCAAAGGATTTCCATATGTTGATTTTGTGTCCTGCAATTTTGTTGAAATCGCTAATCAGTTCTAAAATAATTTTTCTGTGGAATCTTTAGATTTCTCTACATACAAGATCATGTCATTTGCAATAAAAATAATTTTACTTCTTCCTTTCCAATTTGGGTGCCTTTTATTTCTTTTGCTTACCTGATTGCTGTTGCTAGAACTTCCAGTCCTAAGTTGAATAGAAACAGCAAACAGACACACTTGCCTTGTTCCTAATGTTAGAGGAAAAGCTTTCAATCATTCACCATTGAGTTTGATGTTAGTTGTAGGCTTTCATATATGGCCTTTATTGCGTTAAAATAGCTTCCTTCTATTCTTAATTTGAGAGTTTTAAATCATGAAAGAATATTGTTTTTTGTTATATGCTTTTTCCACATCTCTTGAATTATTGTGTGATTTTTATCCTTCACTGTTTTAACGTGGTATATCACATTATTGATTTGCATATTCTGAAACATCCTTGCATCTTTTGATTAAATCCCAGTTGGTCATGGTGTTTGAGCCTTTTAATATTTTGTTGAATTCCATTTACTAGTACTTTGGTGGAGATTTTGCATTTATGTTCATCAGGGTCATTGGCCTATAATTTTTTGTGTGGTGTGTTAGTTTGGCTTAGGATATGCCAACATCTTTAAATGTGTTCCCTTTAAATGTGTACTACTACTTTTTTTTGGAAGTTTTTAAAAGGGATTAGATTAATTATTTGGTATGTGATTTGACAAAATTCACCTGTGATTCCATTCAGTCATGGAATTTTCTTTGTTGGGATGTTTTTGATTGATAATTAAAACTCTTTATTATTATTGATCTGTTCGAGTTGTGTATTTTTTATTGATTCAAACTGTATAGGCTGTATGTTTCCAAGAATTTATCCTTTTTTTCAGGATTTTGTAGTTTGATGGTAAATAACTGTTCATAATGGTTTCTTATGATCTCTTTATTTCTGTGCACCAGTAATCTCATTTTCTGATATTAATTGATTCTTCCTTGTTTTCTTCTTGTCTTGCTAAGTCAATTTTGCTTATCTTTCTGACACACTCTTAGGTTCACTGAGTTTTTTATTGTCTTTCTAGTCTCTATTTCATTGATTTCTGCTGTAATGCTTATGACTTCCTTACTTCTGCCAACTGCTGGCTTAGGTTTTTCTTTGTTTTCTTAGTTCCTTGAGATGTAAACTTAAGCAGTTTGAGAACCTTATTCTTTAATGTGTTTATCACTATAACATTCTTTCTTAATACTGCTTTTTAATTTTTTTAATTGGAAGATAATTGCTTTACAATATTGTGTTGGTTTCTACCTTACAACAACATAAATGAGCCATAAGTAAAAATATGTTGCCTCCTTCTTAATCCTCCCTCCCACTCCAGCTAGCCCACCCTTCTAGGTCATCACAGAATACCAGGCTGAGCTTGCTGTGTTAACTTCCCACTAGCTATCTGTTTCAAACATAACAATGCATATATTGCAAAGTTACTCTCTTAATTGATCCCACCCTCCTCTTTCCTCACTGTGTCCACAAGTTTGTTCTGTACTTCAAAATCACTATTCTGCCCTGAATTTAGGTTCATCAGTGCCATTTTTCTAGATTCCATATATATGTATTAACACGTGATATTTGTTTTTCTCCTTCTGACTTACTTCATTCTGCATAACAGGTTCTATGTTCATCCACTTCGCTACAATTGACTTAAATTAGTTTCTTTTCATGGCTGAGTAATATTCCATTGTATATGTAACAATTTATCCATTCATCTGCTTATAGACATCTAGGTTGCTTCCGTGTCCTGGCTGTTGTAAATAGTGCTGTAGTGAACAGTGGGGTACGTGTCTTTTTGAACTATGGTTTTCTCTGAGTATATGCCCAGTAATGGAATTGCTGATTCATATGATAGCTTTTGAGAAAGGAGTATGACAAGGTTGCCTGCTGTCACCTTTTGTTTAACGTATACACTGAGCACATCATGAGAAATGTCGGGCTGGATAAGATACAACTGGAATCAAAATAGGTTGGAGAAATATCAACAACCTCAGTTATGTGGATGATACCAATCTAATGGCAGAAAGTGAAGAGGAACTAAAGAGCCTCTTGATGAGGGTGAAGGAGGAGAGTGAAAGAGCTGACTTAAAACTGAACATTCAAAAACTTAAGATCATGGCATCTGGCCCCATTCAGTTCAGTTCAGTTCAGTTGCTCAGTCGTGTTCGACTCTTTGCGACCCCAAGAATTGCAGCACGCTAGGCCTCCCTGTTCATCACCAACTCCCAGAGTTCACTCAGACTCGCGTCCAACGAGTCAGTGATGCCATCCAGCCATCTCATTCTCTGTAGTCCCCTTCTTTTCCTGCCCCCAATCCCTCCCAGCATCAAAGGCTTTTCCAATGAGGCAACTCTTCACATGAGGTGGCCAAAGTACTGGAGCTTCAGCTTTAGCATCATTCCTTCCAAAGAATTCTTTGGAACTCTGCATTCAGATGCTCATATCTTTCCTTTTCTCCTTGGCTTTTCACTTCTCTTCTTTTCACAGCTATTCATGGCAATAAGAAAGGGAAAATGTGGAAGTAGTGGTATTTTCCTCTTCTTGGGCTCTAAAATCACTGTGGATAGTTATTGCAGCCATGTAATCAGAAGACAATTGCTTCTTGGCAGGAAAGCTATGACAAACCTGGAGTGTGTTGAAAAGCAGAGACATTACTTTGCTGACAAAGGTCCATATAGTAAAGGCTATGGTCTTCCCCATGGTCACGCCTGGTTGTAAAAGCTTGACAGTAAAGAAAGCAGAATGCAAAATAATTGATGCCTTCAAACTGTGGTGCTGGGGAAGACTCCCGAAAGTCACTTGGACAGCAAGGATATCAAACCAGTCCATCCTAGAGGATGTCAACCCTGAATACTTTGAAAAGCAGAGACATTACTTTGCTGACAAAGGTCCATATAGTAAAGGCTATGGTCTTCCCCATGGTCACGCCTGGTTGTAAAAGCTTGACAGTAAAGAAAGCAGAATGCAAAATAATTGATGCCTTCAAACTGTGGTGCTGGGGAAGACTCCTGAAAGTCACTTGGACAGCAAGGATATCAAACCAGTCCATCCTAGAGGATGTCAACCCTGAATACTCATTGGAATGACTGATGCTGAAGCTGAAGCTCCAGTATTTTGGTCATCTGATGTGAACAGCCAACCAATTGGAAAAGTCTCTGATCTTGGGAAAGATTGAGGGCAGAAGGAGAAGAAGGTTTCAGAAGATGAGATGGCTGGATGGCATCACTGATACAATAGGCATGACTTTGGGCAAACGTTGGGAAAAGATGAGGAACAGGGAGAGCTGGCATGCTGCAGTCCATGGGATTGCAAAGAGTTGGACCTGACTGAGAGACTGAACTGAACTGAAGTGATTCTGACCTGTGTGAGGTGATATTTCATTGTAGCTTTAATTTGCACTTCTCTAATAATGAGCAATTCTGAATGTCTTTTCATGTGTTTGTTGGTTTAGCACTGTTTATTGACTATGTCAAAGCCTTTGACTGTGTGGATCACAATAAACTGTGGAAAATTCTGAAAGAGATGGGAATATCAGACCACCTGATCTGCATCTTGAGAAACCTATATGCAGGTCAGGAAGCAACAGTTAGAACTGGACATGGAACAACAGACTGGTTCCGAATACGTCAAGGCTGTATAATGTCACCCTGCTTATTTAACTTATATGCAGAGTACATCATGAGAAAAGCTGGACTGGAAGAAGCACAAGCTGGAATCAAGATTGCTGGGAGAAATCTCAATAACCTCAGATATGCAGATGACACCAACCCTTATGGCAGAAAGTGAAGAGGAACTAAAAAGCCTCTTGATGAAAGCGAAAGAGGAGAGTGAAAAAGTTGGCTTAAAGCCCAACATTCAGAAAATGAAGATCATGGCACCTGGTCCCATTGGGAGGGATTGAGGGCAAGAGGAAAAGGGGACGACAGAGGATGAGATGGCTGGATGGCATCACTGACTCAATGGACGTGAGTTTGAGTGAACTCTGGGAGTTGGTGATGGACAGGGAGGCCTGGCGTGCTCGATTCTTGGGGTCGCAAAGAGTCGGAGACGACTGAGAGACTGAACTGAACTGAACTGAACTTGCTTTCTTCTGTAGGGTTTTATGGGCTTTCCTTGTGGCTCGGCTGCTAAAAAATCTGCCTGCAATGTGGGAGACCTGAGTTTGATCCCTTGTTTGGATAATTTTTTCCTTTTCTTTTACTCAAGATATTTTCTTATTTCCCTTAAGACTTCTTCTTTGACTCAATGGTTGTTCAAAAATGTGCTAGTAATTTCCATGTGTTTGTAAATTTTCCCACTTTTCTTCATTTATTGTTTTCTAATTTCATTCCATTGTGATGGAAAAGATATTTGATATAATTTCTTAAATCTTTATTGTTTCTTAGGCCGTATGTTAGTATGGCCTGACATATGATGTATCCTGGAGAATGTACTGTGTGCACTTGAGAAGAATATGAGTTCCACTGCTTTGGGTATAATATTCTGTTTAGTAGATCCATTTGGTTCTAACAATATCGTTGGTAAAGAATCGCCTGCAGTGCAGGAAACCCCAGTTATATTCCTGTCAGGAAGATCTGCTGGAGAAGGGATAGACTACCCACTCCAATATTCTTGGGCATCCCTTGTGACTCAGCTGGTAAAGACCTGCCTGCAATGGGGGGCAATGGGTTCAGTCCCTGGGTTGGGAAGATCCAGTGGAGAAGGGAAAGGCTACCCACTTCAGAATTATGGCCTGGAAAATTCCATGGAATGTATAGTCCATGGTTGCAAAGCATCAGATGCAACTGAGTGGCTTTCATACAAAATACATACATACATACATACATACAATATATGTTTGTTAGGCCCATTTGGTCTATAGTATTGTTGAAGTCTGCTGTTTCCTTCTTGATTTCCTGTCTAAATTTTCTATCCATTCTTGAAAGCAGGGTATTCAAGTCCACAATCATTCTATTGCTATCTATTTCTTCAGTCACTGTATGCGCTCTATATTATAGGTGTTCTGATGCTGGGTGCATAAATATTTATCATTGTTATAGCTTCCTATTGAATTGACCCTCTATCATTATGTAAGGACTTCCTTTGTCTTCATGACAGCTTTTGATTTAATGGCTATTTTGTTTGCTATCAGAGTAGCCACCCATACTCTCTTTTGGTTCCCTCTTGCATGGAATATCTTTTCCCATCCCTCACAGTTAGCCTATGTGTGCCCTTTAAACTAAAGTGAGTCTCTTGTAGATATCACATATCTATATTATATATCATATATATACAAAGTTACGTCTTGTTTTATTCATTCAGTCACTTTATGTCTTTTATTGGGGCCCTTAATCTATATTTAGAGTAAATGTGAATCATAAGAATTTACAATTTTGTTTTTGGTTTGGGGGGATTTTTTTTACTGGAGTATATTTGCTTTACAATGTTGTATTGGTATCTGCCATAAGAAAAATATGAATCAGCTATATGTATACATATATACCCTCCGTCTTGATCCTCCCTCCCACGCCACCCCCTATCCCAGCTGAGTTCCCTGTGTTCTACAGCTGCTTCTCACTAGCTATCTATTTTACACATTGCAGGGTATATATATCAATGCTACTCTCTCAATTCATCCCCCCTCTCCTTCCCCAACTGCGTCCATAAGTTTATTCCTTACATTCTTTATCTCTATTCCCACCCTGCAAATAAGTTCATCAGTACCATATTTCTAGATTCCATATATATGTGTTAATATATAATATTTGTTTTTCTCTTGCTGGCTTACTTCACTTTCTATAACAGGCTCTAGGTCATCCACTTCACTATAACTAATTCAGGTTCATTTCCTTTTATGGCTGAGTAGTATTCTTTTGTATATATGTACCACAACTTCTTTCTCCATTCATCTGTTGATGGACAGCTAGATTGCTTCCATGTCCTGGCTATTGTAAATAGTGCTACTATGAACATTGGGGTGCATGTGTCTTTTTTTAAAGTTTAATTATTTTTTAATGTTTAAGGTAGCTTTATTCATAACTACTCCAAATTAGCAACAACCAAGATATAAAAGACAACTGTCAAAAACAAACACAATTTTTAAAAGCTATGTTATATCTATACAATGGAATTCTAGTTGGCAATAAAAGTAACCTACTTGATGCATGCAACAGGTGGATGAATCATAAATATTTCTTTCATAAATGTATTTTTACAAGTGAAAGCCACATCTAAAAGATTTGTGTCTTTTTGAATTATGGTTTTCTCAGGTGTATGCCCAGTAGTGGAATTCCAAGTCATAGGATAGTCGTATTTTTAGTTTTTAGGGAATCCCCATATTGTTCTCCATAGTAATTGTGTCAATTTACATTCCCACCAACCATACAAGTTCTCCACACCCTCTCCAGAATTTATTTTCTGTAGATTTTTTGATGATGGCCCTTCTGACCTGTGTGGGGTGATACCTCATTATAGTTTGGGTTTGTATTTCTCTAGTAGCGAGCAATGTTCAGCATCTTTTCACGTATTTGTTGGTCATGTGTATGTCTTCTTTGGAGAAATATCTATTTAGGTTTTGCCATTTTTTCATTGATCTTTTTTTCAGCTGCATGAGATGCTTGTATATTTTGAAGATTAGTCTTTTATTGCTTCATTTGCAAATATTTTCTCCCATTCTGAGGGCTTTTTTCATCTTGTTTATGGTTTCCTTTGCTATGCAAAAGCTTTTAAGTTTAATTAGGCCCCATTTGTTTATTTGTAATTGTCATTTTGTTTAATCTGTTTTGTAGTTCTTTTGTTCCATTCTTTCTCCCTTACTGTCTTCCCTTGCAATTTGATGGTTTTTCTATATTAATGTACTTTGATTTCTTTCTCTTTTTCTTGCATTTATCTTTTTTAGGTATACTTTTTGTGGTTACCATGCAGCTTAGATAAAACATATTTATAACAGCCTATTTTGAACAACTAATTTAATTTCAAAAAACTCTGCACTTTTACTTCCACCCACACACACATATTTTGTGTTATTATGTCACAATTTAAATGTTTTTATATTTTGTACTCATTAACATATGTTTCTATTATAGTTATTCTGAATACTTTTGTCTTTAACTGTTATATCAAAGTTAAAAAGTGACTTATGCACCACAATTACATATTATTGCAACATTTCATATTATATTTATCTATATTGTCAGTGAGACATACTTTTATATGATTTTGTATATTTTTAGCATTTTTTAATTTCAACATTAAGAGCTTCCTTGCCAAAAAAAAAAAAAGAGCTTCCTTGCCATATCTTATAAGGCAGGTTTAATGATGAAAAACTGTCTCAATTTTTGCTTGTCTTGGAGAGTCTTTATCTCTTCTTCTTTTTTAAAGGATGGTCTTACCAAGTATAATAATCTTGGTTACCAGTGGGGTTTTTTCCAGTACTTTGAATACATCATTCCATTCTCTCTTGGTCTATATGGTATGGTTTCTGCTAAGAAATCTGATGATATTCTTTTTTCTTTTTCTTTTTTTTTTTTTTTTTTTGATGAGCGAACAGTTTAGAGTGTCACTAACAGGAAACAGACAATAGCACTATTAAAATCATAACAATGTAGCAATTTGCAATTTATTCACATTTCACAGTAGATGCCCCCTCCTTTCAGCTAATGTTGACTATTACCAGTAAAATACCACTACAGCAACCATTAATTGAGCATTTTCAGTGCGCCATGAGCTTTAAAAGAATACTATCACTGAACATTTAAACAGAACTTCCTATGTGCGAGACACTGTTCTTAGCATATACGTATTAACTTAGTCCTCACAAAAACCCCATGAGGTAAGTACTATTATCATCACATTTTTCAGATGAGGAAACTGAGATGCACTGAGTTTAGACAATTTCTCCAGTATCATGTATCTAATTAAGAGACAGGGCAAAAGTTCAAAATCCTTGCAAGTCTGTTCCACAGTTCATACTCTCAATTCTTACCTCATAATCGCATCTTCAAAATATCTCCAAGAAATATATGTTGTAATTCTCTCTTTCTATAAGTAAGGAAATTGAGTTTAGAATGCTTGATTTCTTTAATCACCCAGCCAGGAGGTGGCAGAGCCTGGATCCACAGCACAAGCCTTTCTGATCCCCAAAGCCTAGAGGCCAGAGGTTTATGTTATTTCTTGTATCCATTGTGGTTTATGGGCTCTTAATAATCATTCTTCCTAAATGAATATTAGGTCATATATCTCTGTTTACTCAATTTGGGTGTGCCTAAGAGTTTCAATAGCACCCCACTGCAGTACTCTTGCCTGGAAAATCCCATGGATGGAGGAGCCTGGTGGGCTGCAGTCCATGGGGTTGCTAAGAGTCGGACACGACTGAGTGACTTCACTTTCACTTATCACTTTCATGCATTGGAGAAGGACATGGCAACCCACTCCAGTGTTCTTGCCTGGAGGATCCCAGGGATGGGGTAGCCTGGTGGGCTGCCCTCTATGGGGTCACAGAGTCAGACACGACTGAAGCGACTTAGCAGCACCAGCAACAAGTGTCCTCTTGCATTATGTGAATAAAAACAGTATCTTTAAAAAAAAAAAAAAAAAGTATCTTTCATTAGAGTTTTTCTAATAAGCTAATACATGTTAAGTGCTTAAAACAACCCTGGAGGATTGATGCCCATAGATGTTAGCTGGTGCTGCTGTTTCTTCTCTTTGCCCTTCTCCCTCCTGCTCCTGTCTCCCCTCCTCCTTCTTTTCCTCCTCTTCCTTTGGTGGTATTCTTATAGAGATTCTCTTGTATATGATGCTCTTCTCTTGCTATTTTCAAAAGTCTGTCTTTCTCTTTGACTTTTGAATATTCAATTATTACATGTCTTGATTTATACTTCTTTAATTATACCATCATGGAACCTTTGGGCTTCATGAATCTGAATGTACATTTACTTGCCCAGACTTAGGAATTTTTCAGCCATAATTTCTTTAAATAAGCTTCTTACTTTTTTTCTTTGTATTCTCTTTGGAACTCCCATAATGTGTGTATTGCTTTTCCTGTGGTATCCCATAGACTTTTTTCACTCTTTTTATTTTTCCTGCTCTGACTGAATAATTTCAAATGCTGTATCTTTGACGTTTCTGGTTGTTTCTTCTGCTTGATCAAGTCGTCTGATAAGACCCTTTATTGAATTTTTAATGCAGTCGTATTTTTAGTTCCAGACTTTCTGTTTGGTTCTTCTGAATGGTCCCATCTCTGTGTTGAACTTTTCATTTTGGTCACAAATTGTTTTCCAAATTTTGCATAGTGGTCTGTCTGTCCTCTTTGGTAGCTTGCTGAGCTTATTTAACATTACTATATTGAATTCTTTGTTAGGCATTTTATAGCTCTCTATTTCTTTGAGGTTGGTTATTGGAGTTCGTTTTGCTCCTTTGGTATTGTCATGTTTCCCTGATTCTCCATTCTCATAGCCTTGCATTGGTGTCTGTGTATTTGAGTAAGCAGTCTCTTCTTCCAGTCTTTTAGGGCTGGCTTTAAGGAAGAAAAAAAAAAAAAAGACATTCACTGTAAAGCTCAACAAATGTGAGGCTTCGGCTGTAGAGGCATGTGGGATGCTGGCTGCAGGAGTATGTGAGTTTCTGGGTATAGGGTTGCATTGACCACCATCTGTGGGTATATGTGAGAAATGGTTTTCAGGGCCATGTGTCCCAGTTGCTGCAATGCCCTTCCACTTACATCTGTTTGGTAAAGAATCCACCTGACAATGCAGGACACATAAGAGATCTGGGTTCAATCCCTGGGTTGGGAAGATGCCCTGGAGAAGGGCACGGCAATCCACTCTAGTATTCTTGCCTGGAGAATCCCATGGACAGTGGAGCCTGATGGGCTTCAGTCCATAGGATTGCAAAGAGTCGGACAGAACTGAACTGACTTAGCACACGTGCACGCACCCTCAAATAATGCCTTCACTGTTCTGGGTGCAGTGAGACAGAAGCCAGCTTCCCAGGCAGTGTCTCACAAATCATGGGGAAGCTAGACTATCACTTCATTCCCTCTTTCTCCTGTGGGAAAAGTCACAGTCTACTGGTATCTCTCTCAGCACTGAGTCATGCTGGCCTGGGATCAAGGTGATGAGGTAAAGCGAAACTGTTCTTACCCTTTCCCTGTGGCTGACCTAGGATTTTTGGTCCATCAAAGTGCTGGAATCCCCCAACTGAACTCTGAAGATCTCATAGAGGTATTTCTGACCATGGACAGTTGTTAAATCATATATCCTGGTGTCTTGCTGGCAGCAGTGCCTTCTTTCTCTTTCAAGGAAATTTATGGTTGCATTTTGCCCATCCAGATAATCCAGAATAATCTCACGATTTTAAGGTCAACTGATTAGCAGCCTTCATTCTATCGGTTACCTTAATTCCCCCTTTTCATGTAATGTAATATAGCCACAGGTTCCATGGATTAAGACATGGACATCTTTGAGGGTCCATTATTCTACCATGATTTGAAAATCCAAGTATAGTTAGTAACCCCTGTACACTGTCTTCCCCCTCAGAGCCAATCTGTTAATGGTCTCATTCAGAAAAGACACCACAATTTAGCTCTTAAATGCTACATAAGCATAGAAAAAGTTTACACTGCAATGCTTATTAAGGAACCCATTTAGTGAACACTGTCTTCTGTCTTTTCCTAAAGATCCTCCCTGCATAAGGAAATATCCTTCTATGGAGAGGACAACTCATAAGTCCCCATGGGATTTCTAAGGCAGCTTCTAAATCTGTCACTTTTCTTCCTTCTATACCACAAGTTCAGTGGAATGTTCTAACCACACTTGAAATTGTCATTCCTAGTTGCTACCATTGCATCTCCCACAGATGTCTCTCTACTTTTGGGAGCCTAGTGCCTTTCTCTGGCCTTCCAGAACTAACCAGATGTCCTTGCCCATAAGAGCTGTGCTGTCCCATGCTTCATCTCAGCTGGAAACACAGGCTATGAACCAGGACAAGCCCTTCTGTCCCAAGCTCCCAAGCTTCTTGCTCTTCTGGGAAAAATCCAATTTTTAGAAAATAATAGACACTGAGAAAATGGAGTGTAAATTTTATTTTCCTGTGGATGATTCTTAAGGCTTGTGAAACCTAGTGAAAGTACATAAGGCCTAACCCAAAAGCCCCATTCCAAGCTCTTGATGAATATTTAGCTTTAGGAAAATTATGTTTTAAGTATAAAATGCACCCACTTTATGGGAGAAGGAAATGGCAACCCACTCCAATGTTTTTGCCTGGAAAACTCCATGGCCAGAGATGACTGGCAGGCTACAGTCCATGGGATCGCAGAGAGTCAGACATGACTGAGCAATTATCACTCACTCCCTCACTTTCTTTATAAGGCTTCCTTATATGCATTGCCTTCAATGAGGTAATAGATATTAAACTGTGGCATGTAAAGTTTTCCACATATGTGAAGTTTAATTCTTTTGTTACCTCCTACCCCAGAGCCCGTGCCCTCTCCCCAGATACTGGTGGGATCAACATCCATCACACCAGACTGGTGCAACATCACCCTGGAGTGCAGAGCCTCTGGGGCCAGAGAAGACCTGAATGTGACCTGGGAAAACAAGGGCCTCCCCGAAGAATGGGAGCAGAGAAGGACGTTAGAACCAGCCTGCAACTCATGCATCCTGGCTGTGAGCTTGCCTAGAGGCCAGCCCCATGCCAGCCTCGTCTGTGTGGTCAGCAACCCGGTGGAATATAAAACTGCCTCCTTCGACCTTGGGGGAGTCTGCGTCCATGGTGAGTGTAATCTGCCAGAGGGGAGGAGCACTTGCAGAGCTCAGATGGCACTGAGGTCTGGGGGTTCAGAGCTTTTCTTCCCACCATTTTGTTAGCACTGCTTTCTACCTGGCCACTTCATACAGGAGTCGAGGAAAACCATCCAACTTATTTTTGCTTTGCAGTGTGTCTCACATCCATGACCTACTCTAAACTGCTTGCCCCTGCTAGTCCAGGTAGTCATTTTTCAGTACCTCTCTCCACCACGATCCAACATCCATTGTGCATTCAGTGTGGTCTTTAGGAAAGTAATCACACTGGGTCATTTGTGGCTTTTCTTCAAGTCTGACCTCCATGACTTCCTGTGGGATGTCATGGAGGGACTCAGATGCTCTTCTGTCCACATTTCTCATCTTATTTATACACTTACCACTGAATTCCTTGTTTGTTGTTCCAGAACGTGCCCTGCTTTTGCAAGTTTTGCACCTGTAGACATGTTGTTTCCTTGACCATCAGCCCTTCTCCACTCTGTGTCCTTGACTTCCTGTCTCATTCTTCATGGAGGATTCTCCTCAGCCACTGCAGATATGTGGGCATGTGAAAATACATTCACACATGGCCCTGCCCTAAGATAGGCCCCATGATTGGTCTAAAAATCTGCTAATTTCTCTAAAAATCTACTGATGCCTTGAAAGTTTCATAATTTTTCAACAAGGAGTCTGCCTTTTCATTTTGCACAGAGCCCTGCAATGATGTAGCCATCCTGCCTTTAGGAATCGACTTCCTGGGGGTGTCTGTGGCCACCCCTACACTGAGTGGTGATTATCTATTTATGGATTTGGCTCCTGCATGGGCAGGAACCCTATAAAGCCAGGAGCCATGTTTTGTTCTTTGAATCCCTGCACAAGCACGAGCTTCTGGCCAAAGTTTATGTAATCAAAGTCGCATTGAATGAATGAATAACCTTATCCTGTGCGCAGTCTCACGCTCTGTAAACCATCCTCCATGAGCTGGTGCAAGGATCTGAAATGTCAGGATCACTTAAAACATCTGTTAATTGGATCTCTCTAGCCCAAGGCTAGAGTGTCAAGTGATTTTCAATACTCAGCATTACCCACAAGCCCTCACTAATCCCTCTCACCTACGTCTCATTTCCTGCCCAGTCCTGCCTGCTGCAATAAGGTGCTGGCAAATCCCAGGGGCTGGCTTTAGATACCGCCATTTCCCAAATGTGGTATCCCTCCTCCTGGAATACTGTGCCCACCTTGAATATCTGGGAAACTGCTACTCATCACTCAAGGTCAGTTTATGCATCACCTTCTCTGGGAGGCCCTCCCTGAGGACCTCTTTGCAAGGGGTAAAGCTCTGTTTTACTGCAATCCCTCTGGCTAGCAGACGTCGATACTTTCTCAGTCCTCTCCACTCCATCTTACTCATCTCAGTACCCCTGTCACCAAGCAGGAGCTTAGGACCTGGTTGAAGGAAAGAAACTGCTATACTCCTTAAGTCGCATTGAATGAATGAATAACCTTATCCTGTGCGCAGTCTCACGCTCTGTAAACCATCCTCCATGAGCTGGTGCAGGGGTCTGAAATGTCAGGATCACTTAAAACATCTCTTAATTGGACCTCTCTAGCCCAAGGCTAGAGTGTCAAATGATTTTCAATACTCAGCATTACCCACAAGCCCTCACTAATCCCTCTCACCTACATCTCATTTCCTGCCCAGTCCTGCCTGCTTCAATAAGGTGCTGGCAACTCCAGGGGCTGGCTTTAGATACTGCCATTTCCCAAATGTGGTATCCCTCCTCCTGGAATATGTGCCCACCTTGAATATCTGGGAAACTGCTACTCATCACTCAAGGTCAGTTTATGCATCACCTCCTCTGGGAGGCCCTCCCTGAGGACCTCTTTGCAAGGGGGAAAGCTCTGTTTTACTGCAATCCCTCTGGCTAGCAGACGTCGATACTTTCTCAGTCCTCTCCACCCCATCTTACTCATCTCAGTACCCCTGTCACCAAGCAGGAGCTTAGGACCTGGTTGAAGGAAAGAAACTGTTATACTCCTCCCTCTTCAGCTTCTAAACCAGGACTCTTTAGACTTCTTCACCTGCTGTCTATCTTCTTTTGGCAATGAATATCTCAAGCTCTCTCTTGACTTTAACTTATATGCCCTCTGTGTTTGAGGAAAACAGATTCAGCCAAACAGGAAAATTATAACCTCCTGCCAGGCATCGTCGGGGCCTTTGCGGCTGTGTTATTGATCCTCGGAGGTGGACTGTGCCTTTGGAAGATATGTAGGAAGAAGACGGAGACTGGAAGAGGCAGGTTTCCCTTCTCCTTCCATGCCCACAAACCTCTCTTTCTCACTGCATTCTTGATATCCTTTCACCTACAGTTTGTTCCCTTGGAATGTCCCTGCAGAGGGTTTAGTAGGTCTGGCCTTGGTCTATGTCCATACCAGTGGGTGAGGGTACAGATTTCCAAGGCTCAGATTCAATCTCCTCTCTGCCTGTCTCTCAGGTGCAAGATCACGAGATGATGATGATGATAGCATCCAGTATGAAGAGCTGAGACCGCCGGAATCTCAAGAGAGCTCAAACAAGGTGAGAGCTGGGCTGTGTGCTCTCCCAGGTCTCTCACTGCCTGGCCTGGGTTTGTCAAATCTTGAACCTGATGTTTCTGTTCCTACTGCCTCTTTAACACTTTCCAGGCAATCAACAGTGTTAACTAAGAAAATTTGCGCTTAGGCCCAATATAATGCTGAGCACTTAGGGGAATTCATAAGCATTGCCTGTCATTCACTGGTTCTATTCTGATCTGGCTAGGGCTTCTCTATCCCTCAGCTGTTTCAGGAATGCTTTGTCTTGCATTCCCAGGTTATCAGAGAACAGCATCTGAAAGAAAGGGTACCTCTCACTACTATCTACAGTGAAATCTGTAAGCCAGGTCATGCCGTGAAGATAATTTAATTGGAGGACACAGAAGAACTGACATTCCTAGGACAACTCCACCAGGAGCTTGATCCCTGCAGACACCTGCCTCGCACCTCTGGTCCAGTTCCAACTGCCTTTGGTTTGCTGTACTCTGATCTTCCTGGCCACCGTTACCTGGGGCTATGTGGTCCTGCCACTTCCTCTGATGCCTCTCCAAGCTGTCCTCCCACTCAGGAGCCTCCCAGCTGCAGAACAAGCACTCCTCCTCTGCCATTGACTCAATTTCTGACCCGTCTCCTCCTGAAGCTTCCCAAAAAGGACTTTCCTGACTGTGTTAATCCCCATAGCCTCTGATGTCTGGTTGGTGTATGTCTTCCTGAGAACATGACTCCAGCCATGGGGACTGTGTGCAGATGGTCCATGCCACAGAGGAAGGAGTTAGGACCTTGATGTTGGATGCTGAGTTGAGGGTTCATGGAGGCAGCACGTATAGGTGGGAGCCCACAGAGGACTGGCCTGAGGCTTTCTTTGTGCCTCACACAGGGTGAAGTCTGCGTGTCCCCCAGTACACTTGTATTGGGAAGAGTGTCTAGTGTATATTATATACCTATTCTCAGCTACTTGTGTTAACCTGGACTTTGGCCTCAACTCGGCCCAAGGGCCCTAAACCCTCCTTCCTTTAAAGTTGAAACAGGAATCTGTACCACCTCACCCCCTTCCAAGACTTATGTTTCTCAGAAAATAATCCTCGAACCTCAAAGTCAGGAGTTGCAGTCTTTAAAAAAATAGCTCTAGCCTGTCCCTTTCTGGTCATGAAGATGGATGTCAGTAGCCTCCGACCATCCTTGATGAGGCTTCCAGGGGATAGGAAGAGTGAATTTTGTGGGAAGATCTGAACCAGACCTCTCCAGTTGCTTCTATTGAAGAGTCCTGCTGGCCTCAATCACTAAGTCAGCCTCTTTTTTGCTGACTCACATCCCTCTGTAGGGAAAAATGGTTCCCTTTCCCTGCTCCTTGCTCCCTCCCCTGACTACTGGAACCCTACCATCCTGCCCAAAGCCCTCTTCCTAACCACATGTTCCATGAAGCCTGTCTGGTTCACAGAGGTTTAGACATGGGTCTCTCCTGTACTGATCTTTTCAAACACATAACTGAGGCCTTGCCACAGTCTTCCATGAGATTGGTCATGGGTCTTCCCTGCTAGACTCACCTAGGGCTTCCTCAGAAGGGTGTTGGGCCACAGGAAACCAGTGCCAAGGAGACAAGGACAAGCCCATTTGTCTGTGAAAGGTCTGAGCAACCGTTCTTCCCAACTCCCAGGGGGACTCAGCAGACTGAGACCCAAAGAAGAGGTTGCTGAAGAATTTTCTGGTAATGAGTCTACAGGGAATCAAAGATGGACATGATGACCTCCAGCAACCCCACCTGTCCCAGAGGTTGGAGGTAGAGACATCCCCTCTCCACCAACAGCCTCACACTGCCCAAAGACCTGTTTCAGCTGCACTATGGTGTGTGCACTCTGGAGGTCTTCACCTCTTGGAAGCCCCTGCTTCCTACCTTGGGTCCCAGTTCTTGGATCAAAAGTGGGCTCGATCTAGTAGTGAGTTGCTGTGATTTCTAAACTGACCCAGATTCCTGGGTCACTTGGTTCTCCTCCTTGCTCACCTCAGTTCAGCTGCCTCATATCTGCCTTCAGACTGTCTAAACATGGTCCCTGCTCAGGGCTTGAGCATTGTGAAGCAATACTAAGAGCCTGCTGGATGGTGAACAGGTGAGGGAGGAGGCAGGGGATCTGTAATAGGACACCATTGCTGATCTCCTGTCCCTCAGGTGGAACAGAAAACTGAAGGACAGATAGGCTCCATCTCCTCATGGACTTCTCAGGTAACTGATCATGGCTGGGCATCAGTGCCCATAAGCCAAGAGCATTGTAAGATGGGACCATCCAGGAGCCATTCCCACACCACCACAATTAGAAAAAAATAAAATGAAGGGACCTGGGTTTTTCTCAACCTGTAATGAAC
>SJXO01006554.1:148874-163610 GCA_006408615.1 Connochaetes taurinus | reverse complement strand
CGACACCAGCCCTGACCTGGGAGGGACGGCGGCGGGGTGGGGGTGGGGGATCCAGGCCGGGCGCCGGCCACGGTGCTGGGAGTCCACGTGTTGGAAACGCCCGGGTGTCCTTGGATGGCGGCTCCCTGACTCAGAGGCTGGGACAGACTGGCTTCTGCCCCTCTCTGAGCTGCATCTGAAAAGTGGGATGCTGAGAGCTGGAGGTGGCAGCTGGTGTGGGCCTTGGTACCTGGTACTCAAGGCACCTCAGCTGTGTCAGCTGAGAGCAGGTGTTTCAGACTCAGGAGTCTGGGTTCAATGAATCCTCTCGAGGCCTTCTGTTTTAAAACCTGGTGCATGGGTATTAGCCAAGCAAGAAGCCTGTCTCAGCTGGGACGGTGTGACCAGGTAGAATCCACTTCGGCTGAAGGCACGCCCAGCTGGTGGGGACCTTCTCGGCCCACCATCACCCTCGGCAAACTCCTGTTCCCCAAGGGTGGGGACGTCAGGGGACCTGGCCTAGGGGGCATGGCGTGACTGTGCTGAAAACAGCCTGGTGAAGAAGGGACTCAGCAGGGCTGACTTTCAGCCCTGAGCAANGAGGCCTTCTGTTTTAAAACCTGGTGCATGGGTATTAGCCAAGCAAGAAGCCTGTCTCAGCTGGGACGGTGTGACCAGGTAGAATCCACTTCGGCTGAAGGCACGCCCAGCTGGTGGGGACCTTCTCGGCCCACCATCACCCTCGGCAAACTCCTGTTCCCCAAGGGTGGGGACGTCAGGGGACCTGGCCTAGGGGGAATGGCCGTGACTGTGCTGAAAACAGCCTGGTGAAGAAGGGACTCAGCAGGGCTGACTTCCAGCCCTGAGCAACGGGCTTCCCTGAGCAGAATCCAAGCTTTGGGGTGAGAAGACCTAGTCTCAAAGCCAGCTCTATGCTCACCACTGCGAGATCTTTAAAGTGACAGGGACCGCGGAGACCAACGTCCTTGCTGACGGCACTGTTTTACGCCCGCACTGTACTCAAGTCCCTCCAGTTCAGTTCAGTCGCTCAGTCGTGTCCGACTCTCTGTGACCCCGTGAATCGCAGCACACCAGGCCTCCCTGTCCATCACCAACTCCCGGAGTTTACCCAAACTTATGTTCTTCAAGTCGGTGATGCCATCCAGCCATTCTATCCTCTGTCATCCCCTTCTCCTCCTGCCCCCAATCCTTCCCAGCATGAGGGTCTTTTCCAATGAGTCAACTCTTTGCATGAGGTGGCCAAAGTACTGGAGTTTCAGCTTCAACATCAGTCCTTCCAATGAACACCCAGGACTGATCTCCTTTAGGATGGACTGGTTGGAAAGCCCCTTACAAACACCAACTTGTTCAAAACATAATCATGGTTAACCAGTCCATCCTAAAGGAAATCAGTCCTGAATATTCATTAGAAGGACTGATGTTGAAGCTCCAATATTTTGGCCACCTCATGCAAAGAACTGACTCATTGGAAAAGACCCTGATGGTGGGAAAGATTGAAGGCAGGAGGAGGAGGGGATGACAGAGGATGAGCTGGTTGGATGGCATCACGAACTTGATGACGTGAGTTTGAGCAAACTCCTGGAGATGGTGAGGGAGAGGGAAGCCTGGCGGGCTGCAGTCCACGAGGTCACAGAGTCAGACTGAATGACAGCAACGAGCAGTTACCAACAGCAGCTGCCATCTGCGGACAGGACCACACTCTGTGTGCCACGAACACGATCTCGTTCAAATAGTAACAGTCGCTACTACTGGTCCTGACGATGACGGCATTTGGGGTGGATTGTGTCCTCCTCCTATTTTCATGGAATCGCTATCCCCCAGCACTACAGAATATGTATTTGGTGATAGTGACCTTTAAAGGGGTAGTTAAGTGAACCGAGGTCAGCAGGGTGGGGGGCCCTGAGCCAGCACCCTGGGGGTCCTCCTGTGACGAGGAGGTCAGGACAGACGTGCACAGAGGGACGACCACGTGAGTACATGCAGAGAAGATGGCAGTCCACACGCCCAGGAGACGGGCCTTGCAGGGAACCGACCCTCCCGACACTGTGACTCGGACTCCCAGGCTGCAGGACGGTGAGAAGGTACGTCTCTGTGGTTGAGCCCCCCTGGTTTGGGCACTTCACCAGGCCTCCCTGTCCATCACCAACTCCCGGAGTTTACCCAAACTTATGTTCTTCAAGTCGGTGATGCCATCCAGCCATTCTATCCTCTGTCATCCCCTTCTCCTCCTGCCCCCAATCCTTCCCAGCATGAGGGTCTTTTCCAATGAGTCAACTCTTTGCATGAGGTGGCCAAAGTACTGGAGTTTCAGCTTCAACATCAGTCCTTCCAATGAACACCCAGGACTGATCTCCTTTAGGATGGACTGGTTGGAAAGCCCCTTACAAACACCAACTTGTTCAAAACATAATCATGGTTAACCAGTCCATCCTAAAGGAAATCAGTCCTGAATATTCATTAGAAGGACTGATGTTGAAGCTCCAATATTTTGGCCACCTCATGCAAAGAACTGACTCATTGGAAAAGACCCTGATGGTGGGAAAGATTGAAGGCAGGAGGAGGAGGGGATGACAGAGGATGAGCTGGTTGGATGGCATCACGAACTTGATGACGTGAGTTTGAGCAAACTCCTGGAGATGGTGAGGGAGAGGGAAGCCTGGTGGGCTGCAGTCCACGAGGTCACAAAGAGTCAGACTGAATGACAGCAACGAGCAGTTACCAACAGCAGCTGCCATCTGCGGACAGGACCACACTCTGTGTGCCATGAACACGATCTCGTTCAAATAGTAACAGTCGCTACTACTGGTCCTGACGATGACGGCATTTGGGGTGGATTGTGTCCTCCTATTTTCATGGAATCGCTAACCCCCAGCACTACAGAATATGTATTTGGTGATAGTGACCTTTAAAGGGGTGGTTAAAGTGAACCGAGGTCAGCAGGGTGGGGGGCTCTGAGCCAGCACCCTGGGGGTCCTCCTGTGACGAGGAGGTCAGGACAGACGTGCACAGAGGGACGACCACGTGAGTACACGCAGAGAAGACGGCAGTCCACACGCCCAGGAGACGGGCCTTGCAGGGAACCGACCCTCCCGACACTGTGACTCGGACTCCCAGGCTGCGGGACGGTGAGAAGGTACGTCTCTGTGGTTGAGCCCCCCTGGTTTGGGCACTCGGTATGGCAGCCCCACAGACGTCACAACAGTGACTCCAGTGAGCGCTTCCTGGGCCCCCGCTCTGGGCTCAGGGCTGTGCCCAGGGCCTCCCTCCGTGGCCCTGGGCAGCAGGTGCTGTGGGCCCCCAGGTACGGGTGAGCTCCCGGAGGCTCAGAGAGGCTAACGCCTTGCCCGAGGGCACACAGCTGGCCTGGTGATGTCAGGCCATCTTTCTGAACCTCCGAGTCTGCAGCTGCCCAGGGTCATCCGGCCATTCACCCTACAGACTACAACCTGGGTTCTTATCATTAGGGTAGAAACGGTCCTGTGTCCAACCAGAGTGAGAGTTCCAGGGGCTGAAAAGAAGTATCAAGAGGAGGGAATCCGATCTCCATCGTGTTAGAGAAGAACCAGGCTCTGGCTGTGAGTCGGGGGAATGGGAGAAGAGATTCGTCCTTGCCGACCAGCCTGCAGGGGTGAAGCCAGGCCGACCAGCCTGCAGTCCAGGGCTCACCCCACTTTCCCGTAGGACCACACTCTGTGTGCCACGAACACGATCTCGTTCAAATAGTAACAGTCGCTACTACTGGTCCTGACGATGACGGCATTTGGGGTGGATTGTGTCCTCCTCCTATTTTCATGGAATCGCTATCCCCCAGCACTACAGAATATGTATTTGGTGATAGTGACCTTTAAAGGGGTAGTTAAGTGAACCGAGGTCAGCAGGGTGGGGGGCCCTGAGCCAGCACCCTGGGGGTCCTCCTGTGACGAGGAGGTCAGGACAGACGTGCACAGAGGGACGACCACGTGAGTACATGCAGAGAAGATGGCAGTCCACACGCCCAGGAGACGGGCCTTGCAGGGAACCGACCCTCCCGACACTGTGACTCGGACTCCCAGGCTGCAGGACGGTGAGAAGGTACGTCTCTGTGGTTGAGCCCCCCTGGTTTGGGCACTTGGTACGGCAGCCCCACAGACAAGCACCAACGTCACAACAGTGACTCCAGTGAGCGCTTCCTGGGCCCCCACTCTGGGCTCAGGGCTGTGCCCAGGGCCTCCCTCCGTGGCCCTGGGCAGCAGGTGCTGTGGGCCCCCAGGTACAGGTGAGCTCCCGGAGGCTCAGAGAGGCTAACGCCTTGCCCGAGGGCATACAGCTGGCCTGGTGATGTCAGGCCGTCTTTCTGAACCTCCAAGTCTGCAGCTGCCCAGGGTCATCCGGCCATTCACCCTACAGACTACAACCTGGGTTCTTATCAATAGGGCAGAAACGGTCCTGTGTCCAACCAGAGTGAGAGTTCCAGGGGCTGAAAAGAAGTGTCAAGAGGAGGGAATCCGATCTCCATCGTGTTAGAGAAGAACCAGGCTCTGGCTGTGAGTGGGGGGAATGGGAGAAGAGATTCATCCTGGCCGACCAGCCTGCAGGGGTGAAGCCAGGCCGACCAGCCTGCAGTCCAGGGCTCACCCCACTTTCCCATTCCCTCCCCGCAGCACAGGCTCTTTAGACTAGCAAACCAGCAAGTAATTATAACAGTCACCTTCCGTTTCTAAAGCCACCACCCAGAGGTAATTGCTGTCAACAATCAGTTAAAATGTTCTCAATTGTGTTTAGACTTGTATGTGCACAAACACACAGACACACACACGCAACATCCGTACCCGTACACACATGCACACACACACGCACGCATGTAGACACACTCACACACATATCCATCCATACATGTGCACACACATGCCTACATGCACGCACACACTCAAACACACACAATACACGTACACACACCTACATGCATACGAATACACACACATAAGTGAGAATGGGATCACGGAACACACATCATCCTTCACACGCTCCTTCGCGAGACACGTCAGGAAGTTTCCACACCAACGGGCACAGATCTGCACCGTGACTGGCGCGTGCCGTTTATCCAGGTGAGCCCTGGCTGCGGGATGCAGGCAGGTGTCCTCACCGACACAGCTGTGAACCTCGGCCGTGAGCACACCGGACGCCACATTCCGGGGCAGCCGCGGTCACACAACACATCCACGCTGGAGGCCCCGAGTCAGCCTCAGAGTCTGTGCCAATCTCTCCCGCGGCCCCACGCCCCGTGCCCCCTGAGGGCACACTCAGCAAGGACCCCGGGCCCCTGGTCTCCTCCCCTCTCCACAGAGAGAATCCGACTCACATAAATCACGCGGCTCGGAGACCCGGAGGTGCTGGAAGCAGGTACAGAAATGATGCTCTCTGAGGAAGTTCTGGTTTCCTAGGAGACAAGGAGACAGGGAGAGGCTGAGGCAGACTCTGTCGACGCAGAGAACCTTCCGGAGGCGACTACAGCAAGTCGAACGCCAGCAGAAACGCTGGAGCTCACGAGGCCCTTTCTACGGGCAGGTTGAAAAATAAACACATAGGCTTGGATGAACGACAAGGAAGCTGTAACTGGGAGACACAGCGGGTGACCCTGGCCGCCAGCAAAGGGGCCGTGTGCTCCCAGGGCAGGATGGACTCGCTCCGCGACCACGAAGCTTTCACGTCGCTGAAATGATCTTTTTATTTGGAGGGTGAGAGCAAGCGATGATGCGTTTGCAGGGATTCTGCGTGCCCCGCCAGCAAAGGCAGGATCGAGGCGCTCGGAGAGCGGATTCTCCGCGTCGATTCCGGGGGGCGCGCTGCAGCGCCTCCAGCCCCGCCTCTGTTGGCTGCCGTGTGGCTGTCCCGTCTGGGATCTGCTCCTCGCGTGCCCACTGCGGCTGGGGACCATCCCCCAGCCCTCCTCGCTCATCTCTGACCATGATGTCCGCACCTCGGAGGTGACAGACCCCACAACCGTCCGTCTCCTCTGCTCTGCTGGAGCAGGCCCTCCACCACCGTGACGACACTGTGCTCCTCCAGCTCCCGGCCCCCTCTCTGCACCCGAGTCCATCCCCGCCTGCCGGGCATGACCTGGCAGCTCCTGGACTCTCTCGTGGTCTAGCCCTCTCCCTGGCTGGGACCACCCAGCCTCCTAACTTTCCAGCCCTCCCACTCGCCTCATCCGAATGAAACCCATCTCCACGAACAGGCTCCTGCCTCCCGCCCCCCACTCACGGCTCCTCCCATGTTCCTTTCTTTATTTGGCCAGGCCACAGGGTTTGCGTGGCTCCTGCAGTGGAAGTGTGCAGTCCTAACCACAGGGCTACCAGGGAGGTCCAACTCCTCTCTCGTTTTCTAAGCAGCCCCTCCCTCACCCCTGAAATCCTGTCCAGCCCCTCACAGTGGTCCACACCTCCCGCCGGGAGCCTGGGAGGGGCCGTATCGTGCACTGAACCGCTCCCCTCCAAAGCTCCCCTCCCTTGAAGCCCACACCCCAGGACCCCAGAACATGACTGTGTTTGGAGACGTAATTAGGTTTAAATGGAGTCTTCAGGACAGGACTGGATCTGACTGTCTTCCTCATGAGAAGAGGAGGCGAGGGCACAGACGGACGACAGGTGAGACACAGGGAGGCGAGGCCGCCCACACGCCCGGAGGCGAGGCTGCGTAAGGAGCTGAGCTGCAGCCTCCAGAGCTGAGAGAGGACAGTTCCGTTCGCTGTTTAAGCGCATTTGGTGTGGCTAACACCTGGAGAAGACTCTTGAGAGGCCCTTGGACTGCAAGGAGATCCAACCAGTCCATCCTAAAGGAAATCAGTCCTGAATATTCATTGGAAGGACTGATGCTGAAGCTGAAACTAAATACTTTGGCCACCTGATGTGAAGAGCCGACTCATTGGAAAAGACCCTGATGCTGGGAAAGACTGAGGGCAGGAGGAGAAGGGGACGACAGAGGATGAGATGGTTGGATGGCATCAGCGACTCGATGGACGTGAGTTTGAGCAAGCTCTGGGCACCAGGGAAAGACAGGGAAGCCTGGCATGCTGCAGTCCCCGGGGTTGAAAAGAGTCGGACACGACTGAACAACAACAAAGACGCCTGCCATGGAGCGGCCCCTCCTCCCCTCCGGGGAGATGACCCCCAGCGCCTCCTACACTCAGCGCGACACCAGCGGGGACGGGACACCAGGACCGGACGAGAGCCCGACAGGCGGCGGCAGGGGCAAACCTGACAGGCGTAGGGGGTGGCGCCCGGGTAAGCCTGGTGGGAAACCTGGGTCTGCATCTGGAAAGGAAAGAGAAGGGCAGGGCGTGAAGCTCCATGGGCACCACCGTGCTCGGTCACTCGCCAGCCGGTCCAGCCGCCTCCTTACCCCAGGCGTCACCCTGGCATCCTCTGTGAGGCCCCACGGCCCGGCTGCACACATGGGGTGGGGCATCGACTCAGGAATCTGCCTGTCCCCACAGACCACAGGCTCGCAAAGGCCGGCAAGAGGCTGGGGTCCCTCGAGAAGCTCAGCCCGACCCCTGAGGCTTGGCCACCCCTAGGAAGACACACATCACGTGCTGTGGTTTCAAGGGAGACACGCCGTGCGAGGCGGGAAACACAGGGTCTGTGTTTTACCGCTGTCCCGTTGGCCAGGTGGCCCGTTTTGCTAGGCAAAAATGCTGTGCGTGTGAGTTTGGCACATCTGAGAAAAACCTTTGACGCTTAACTTCCTTGTCTGTGAAATGGAAAAGCCTGCCAGGAAGGCTCCTTCCGCTGCTGAGGACTCAGACGCGCAGCCTGCTAAGGACTTGGCTCTGATGAGCCACCCTTGCTTTTATCTCAGTTCAGTTGATTCCAGCTCATGACAGGAAGTTCCTTCTTCACAAAGCCGACTAACACTGGGTGTTTCAGAAGAAAGTGCCCTGAGCTGAGAGCAACAGCAGAGCCACAAGAACTGACCCTAGGCCTCGAGGGACGTTTCCTGGCATTGTCGGGGTGGCGCCGCAGTTACTGACACCACGACCCCAATGGAAGGGGGCTCGGACTGTTTGCACGGCAGCAAGAGGGTCCGGCTTTCTCCTGCACGTTTCAGGGTCCCGAGCAGGCAGCTGAGCAGCTACACGGTGCCCCCTGTCTCTGTACCCCGGTTCCCAGCCCAGGAAAAGTGAGGGCAGGGAGAGGAGCAGCGCCCCCCCACCCCCGCAATGTCCTCCAGGTCAGGGAGCCCAGATGGAAAGGGGCTGAGTCCAGGCGGTTTCCCCCAGAATCAGGAGGCCTGGGCTGTCTCTCACCTTCTCTCTACCCTGCCTCCAACTAGCCCAAAGGAGCCTCACAATCAAACCCAGCACCCAGGTGCGTCCTCTGGGGTGCTGTTCACACCCGCCCAAGGCCAGGCAGTCGTCCAGCCCTGTCCACCCAGCCCGGCCCCAGGAAGCGCCGTCCCACAACAGGGTCGAGGGGTGCCTGGCTCTCATTAAGGTTAGACACAAGCTACTTGGACACACAGAGGGAGGTCAGCGCCCGCTCGTCTCCACGTTAAAGCCGAGGGGCTGAGGCTCCGAGGGGGCTGGTGGTTGGCCCGAGGCCACAGAGGCCCCAGGGGCAGGTCTGGCTCTCCCACCCCGGCGGCCGCTGTGAACGCCGCTAGAACGTCCTCACTCAGGGTCAGTCTCTCGGTCCTTGTGTTCGGGCCCCCGGGTCAGCTTCACCAAGCCTGGCTTCCCTCTGTTCAGCGGCCCCACGGTCAGTACGGGGGCTCTGGCTTCCTCCTCTGGGTGCCCCCCCAGCCCCACAGTAAGCAGCCAGGACCTCCGTGCGCCCCCAGAGTAGGCGTGATCACAGACGGCCGCAGCCTGGGGGAGACCAGCCCTCCCATCCAGGCTCCCTCTGGTCCCACCGGAGTAGGAGCCGCCAGGCTGGCCCTGTCCCGGCCACCTTCTCCACGCACCGAGGGCTTTCCAGCTACTCAGCAGACACAGGGCCACCCTTTCCCACGGCTCTGAAACCCTCCTTCGATCCCTGCCTGTTCACAGCTCCTCAGACTGGGACCCCACACCCAGAGCAGGGCCAGCCCCTGTGACCCATCCTTCTGCACATCTGCCAAGCCCTGGCTCCAGGAAGCCAGGCTCTCCCCCAATCCCGCCTGCCAGGCCCATCCAGCCGGCCCTGTCCCTCCCTGCCTCGCAGGCAAGCGTCCTGCACCCTGGAGCTGGCCCATGCGTCTCTCCCCGGCCAGACGCTGTAGGGCAGGGTCCCTCATTCACCTCTGCGTTCCTGGCGCCCAGCCTGGAACGCACAGCAGGTGCTCGGGGACCATGTGTTGAACAACGGTACGATCTGACGCCCAACGAGGCACTGGGGATGGGCCGTTAGGACCACAGCCTTCCGATGGGAACCCCCCCGGCACCCTCGGCAGACGCGCGTCCTTGTCCTGAGGGACAGCCCTCCCCCCGGGGGGGCACACAGTCAGGGATCTTCCAGGAGTGAGGAAGGGCTGCTCTCCCTCTCCTGGCTCACTCGCAGGGACCCTGGAGCTGGCCTCAGGGGCTGGAAGGCGGTCCTGGAACCCACTGGGCCTGGCATGCCTGGTTAGCTGACCTCTGAGCACCCCTCCAGATGGGCAACTTAGCTCTCATCTGGGTTGCCAGGTTACAGCAGAGCCACCTCTGCCTGGAGGCTGGACTCAGAGAGTGACGCCACCCCTGCAGTATCGCCCGGGCTGACGGCCGCCGAGCCGACCCCGCCAGGCTGACTCAGAGCTGACCAGGTCCGGCAGGTTCATGCTCGTTAGCTGGCTCCCATTCAATGCACGATACAGAAAAACACAGCTCTCTCCTGCCGCGCAGGCCAGGGGCGGTCAGCTGGCTGGGAGAGCTGTCTCCACGGGCCCGAGTGACCGGGAAAGTCATCTATGCCCTCCCTGTCCACCGCTGCTCTGCCCACCGACTGCCCTGCGCACCGACTGCCCCATCCACCCACTGCCCTGTCCACTTGTTGCCTGGCCTGCCCAGCATTTAGTCTCATTTCTCAGGCGAGACGGAAGAGGCTCTGAGGGGCAGGGGTGGGGAGGGTGAATCAAGGGACACGCAGGGCATGACCAGGGCCTGGATCCTGTCACCGGATATGAGGGACAGCTGTCCCCAGGCTGCCAGCCTCTGCCCTCAATGTTCCCGAAGCATCTGTGGAGACGAGCCCCGGAAGCCAACTCTGGGGCCATGACCGGCCCCCAAGACAATGGTCCTTCTTTCTGCCCTGACCTGCTAGCCTCCAGCACCCAGAGGGCCTCCTTCCGGCTGGGCCAGTGGCCCACGGTCATCCAGGGCAGGGGCTCCAGGCTGAGAGCAGACATGCCTGCCGCCTCCAGGCCCGCTGGGTTCCCTGCAAGCAGGCCCTGAGGCCAGCTCAACAGTGGGTCCAGCATCCAGGGCTGGCGCTGGTCCCCCTGACCTGATTAGGGGAGGCGCAGGGCTTGGAGGACCCTGGGCACTTGGTCCTCCTCCATTGAGCCCTCCCGCCCTGGCCCAAGGCCACCTTCCCCAGGCCCTCACGCCGCGCCGGGTATAGTGGGATGGTCCCCATGGCCCTCGGACGCGACCTGCAGGGAAGTCCCCTGCTCCTCGGAACAGCAGCAGCTGCGGGCCAGGACCTGTGACAGTCACCTTGTCGCCCAGACTGAGAACCAGGCTTGGCCCAGCCAGACCCTCGCTGAAGCTGCGCTGAATGACTGACTCATGAAGGGGCAGAGCCGTGAAAAGCAGAGGCTTCCAGACCCACTGAGATCCACAGCTAGAGGAAAAGGGAGACTTTCCCTCTGCTGACTTCTTTCAGAACGGGCTTGGCGAGCGTCTGTTGAACTGCTGGGTCCCACCCTCCCTGAGGGGCCCACACGAGGAGGAGGGCCCCTCCACCAGCGGCGACCCATCCCATCTCCTAGGACAACGTTCGTGAGGGTGGATCTCCGAACCAGCCCCTACGCCGCAAACTCCCAGCCCTGAGCACCACCGCCTCTGCTGGGTCTGGGGACGGTTTCCGCTCGGGCCCCACACACTCCCCACGGCTGAGGGTGGGGGGCTCTGCATCCCTGGACCCCCTCACTCCCACAGTGGAAGTGTCACTAAAGGGCTCGATGAGCAGAGCCAGCATCTCCAGCAAACAGCAGAGTGCCCCCAACAGTGCGGGAATCGCAGAGTGACTCCGCACACCCCGCTTGATTTTCCGCAGGCACGTCGGCCACCCTGCAGTCCCCCAGCTGTCGTTTCCAAGTCCGGATGCAGACCCGCCCCTGCTATGGGGCATTTGAGTCACCAGGGTCTTCAAGGGCCCATCTGCCCAGCGGCTCATCCGTAGCCTGTTTGGCGACTTTCAAAGCCTTGGCGAGGCCTGGGCGCCCTGCATGGGGGCGGGCGTGGGAGACCAGGAGTCGCTGGGACGAGGCCAGGAGTTCTGTGGGTCACACACGACTCACCCCCCTGGGGTGGGGACGGGTGCACTCGCTCCTGGGGTCTTCAGGGTGTGGATCCCAGCGGAGGTCGTGCAGGGGCGGGGGTGTCCCTGACAGAGCAAAGCTGGCTGCCACACCTCCCCTTGAGGGGCCTGGGGGGGTGGTGCCCTGAGCTGCAGTTCACCCTGATTCACTTCCTCCCTTCATCCCGCAAACACTTCTCTGTCATCTGCCAGGGCTTGGGTCGGGGCCAGGGGGTTCAGGATGGAGGCACCTGGAACCCGGTGAGGAGGCTCTGGGGGAAGAGGATGTGAGCGGAGGCATCTGTGAGGTTTCAAGGGACGACATTCTAGGCAGATCTGAAAGCCCACAGGATGCGTTTGCTGGGAGGCAGGGTGCCAGGCACGAGAGGGCGGCCCCAGTGGGAGGATCGTGTTTCTGCAGGTGCGGGCGGAGGACCACTGCCCTGCAGACCGACCCAGCAAAAGGGAGCTTGCCTGTCTTGCCCCGGGGCCTCTGCCTGAGCCCCCAGCCCTGCCCGGGACCCCCCACCTTTCTTCAGGGTTCCGCTCCCACTTGATTCCTCTGGAGGACCCCCTCCATGTCCCCCCCGTCACCATCCCCAGGAAAGTTGGTCCTTCCCCTGCTCTCCGGCCCCGCCAGTCCGTTGTATCACTTGCTTGTCGGGGCACTGATTTCTGTCTCTCTTGGGGACACCAGCCCAGGAGGGCCCCGGGGCGGGCTGGCCCCCTCCCTCACATGGCACCTCCGGCCGGGCACCCCAGCAGGGCCTCTGCAGGATGAGGAGTCTCCCCTGGCCCAGAGGGGAGGGCTGGCCTGGCCTAGACTCAGGTCCTGCCCTGCTTCTGGAAGGTGATCAGCGCCACACCTGGTCGGAGCTCTCTGTTCGGGGGGAGGGTGCTCACCACACCCCCAAGGTCTCAGGGTGGGGCGGGCCACACCAGAAAGACCAGCCCTGAGATGCTGGCGGTCCTGGGTGATGTCACTGGGAGAGTGAAAGCAACCACATGGCAATCAATCAACAGGCCAGTCAACGGACTAACAGAGCCCCGGTAAGACCTCCGGCCACGGGGCTTCCGTGGTAGGTAACACCTGGTGTGTGCCAGCGCTGGGTGGTGTGGAATCCGGACTCCACCAGGCGAGGACGGTGGCAGCCTGGGTCCAGACCTCCCCCCGGGACCCTGCCTCACGCTGGGCTGAGTCCACTCCACCCTCTTAACCGGGCTGCGACACTTTTCACTGAGTCCTTCTTACTTGTTTTTGAACCTGAGGGCAGTTGGGGAGACGTTACGAAGCAGCTATTGGCATCAGAGGCATGGACGTCCTTGGGGACTCTTAGGAGATGTGCTAACTTTTCAGTGGTCCCTGAACTTTGCAGCCATCGGCGTCCACTGAACAAAGGAGGGCAAGGGCAGGGAGCCCCCGGGCCGGCCAGCAGCTGATCTGCTCTTTCTACCTGGACACTCGTGGGCCTCAGGCCACCTGCCCCACGGCCCATTAGGGCTAACCACTGAGCCTGCAGACAAGTCAGCGCCCCCTCAACCGTGTGATGTGGCTCGGAAGCTGGGGAGAGGGCATCGGGAGAGACTGACTGCCACCCACCTTGCTTTTGTCTTCAGCTCTGGCTGCTTGTCGACACGCTGGGTGCCAAATGGAGGAGCCTGCGGACAGATGGCCAGGAGGAAGAGTTAGTCTGGATTCCCAGAGGTGGGGCTGTGCAGGGGTCAGGAGGAGGGGGTCGGTGTCCACACTAGGATCCCACCACGCTCTTCTTTGCCGAGCCACACTGAGACCCCACGAACCTCCTCTGGGCCGAGTCACACTGGGAACCAACCACCCTCCCCTGTGCCGAGTCACACGGGGGCCCCACCGCCTCCTCTGTGATGATCACATGGGGGCCCCACAGGCCTCCTCTGTGATGATCACATGGGGGCCCCACAGGCCTCCTCTGTGATGATCACACTGGGGCCCCACCGTCCTCCTCTGTGATGATCACACTGGGGCCCCACAGGCCTCCTCTATGATGATCACACTGGGGCCCCACCGGCCTCCTCTGTGATGATCACACAGGGGCCCCACAGGCCTCCTCTATGATGATCACACTGGGGCCCCACAGGCCTCCTCTGTGATGATCACACAGGGGCCCCACAGGCCTCCTCTGTGATGATCACACTGGGGCCCCACAGGCCTCCTCTGTGATGATCACACAGGGGCCCCACCGCCCTCCTCTGTGATGATCACACTGGGGCCCCACCGCCTCCTCTGTGATGATCACACTGGGGCCCCACCGCCTCCTCTGTGATGATCACACTGGGGCCCCACCGCCTCCTCTGTGATGATCACACTGGGGCCCCACCGCCTCCTCTGTGATGATCACACTGGGGCCCCACCGCCTCCTCCGTGCCGAGTCACGGGTTGTTCCTGGGTCTGCGGCTCTCCGGGCTCTGGGGCTCACAGCACCACTGGCCACATGGAATAAACAGCTCGCGCATCACCATGAGCCAACGCTCCCACGGGGCCCATTGGATCCCCAGCACCCAGAGGCTTTCGAGGAGCGCTCTGTGGGTGGCTTCTCCTCAGAGCCAGATAACTCAGGCAGCAGATAAAGGGCGCTGCTCCTCTCCGTGAGGTGGGCAGGGGCCAAGCCCAGCCATGGGCACAGTGGAGGGTGGAGCTGGGCGCGACCTGAATGGGAGATGAGGGCTTTGGGGCAGGGCTCTCAGCTAGAAGGCAGGAAGGAGGACCTCAAGTGGGAACCTGAGGTGTGGGCTGGAGAGTGGGACTGTGGGCTGGGGGCCCAGCCCCTCACTGCTTCCCAGGGTGTCTGAGCTGTCTCGGTCATGCCGGCTCCACCCAGCTTTCCCCATCTATGGCCCCACCATCAAGGTCACAGGTCCCCCAGGGCCCCGAGGGCCCTGCGTGTATGCTAAGTTGCTTCAGTCGTGTCTGCCTCTCTGGAGCAGAGCCCGCCAGGCTCCTCTGTCCACGGGATTCTCCAGGCAAGAATACTGGGTGGGTTGCCGTGCCCTCCTCCAGGAGATCGAAGTTGTATCTCTTGTGTCTCCTGCACTGGCAGGCGGGTTCTTCACCACTAGCGCCCTCCCCGCTCCCCGCTCCCCACTCAAGGGTCCTGCTCTTCTCTAATTCAAACTTGACCTCCCCAGACCTCAGGCTTTTCCCACCTTCACTCGGGGCCAACAATAATCCTACCTCAGCAGGCCACTGGGAGAACTTAACACGATGAAACAAGGGTAATAACTTCAGGGTCCGGAAACCCTGCTT
>SJXO01006554.1:86246-99955 GCA_006408615.1 Connochaetes taurinus | reverse complement strand
CCCCAGCCCCCATGATGACCCCCACCCACGCGATGACCCCACCGTGCTTGGAAGGAGGAGCCTCCATGGATTCCGAGCAGGCGAGGATAATGGGAAGCCACACAAGGGAACCCATCCATGGCAGACGGAACCGAATCCCCCTCACATTGGAGTCTTGGCCCTCAGCTCCTCAGATCGTGACTGGGTCCTGAAGAGAGGCACGCAAGTTACAGCGAGGCCTCTCGGTCTGTCTCCAATACAACTGTGTCCTTATAAACAGGAAACTGGGGCAGAGACGCACAGAGATTCGAGGAGTGGAGACACAGGGAGGAGACAGCCATTGGCAGGCCAAGAAAGGCCCGGTCCCCACAGACCTCAGAAGGAGCCCGTGCTGGGGACAGGGTGATTTCAGGCCCCTGGCCTCCAGAGCCATCTGAGAAGAAATGTCTGCGGAATTTGTTCCCATGGCCCCAGGAAACCAACCCTCCAGGCGCAGGAGGCAGGGCTGGGGACTCGCCGCTCCGCTGCCCCCTGAGCCTGTCTTCCTTTGCACGGGAGGATGGTCACGCTGCCCCAGGCCGGGCTTCTGCAGGCTGGCATGTGGTAGGGGCTTTGCAGGAGTGGTGTCTGCTGGTAGAGGGGTTCCCTCCGGAGGCAGAAGCAGGGAGAACACGGCAGTGAGCACCCCCACCCCCAGAAGCTCAGGCTGCCCACGGGGGGTGCCCAGCCACCTTCGGCTCCAGCTTCTTTCTGGCAGTTCACAGACTCCTGAAGCTTCGAGCAGCTGGTCCAGGCGCCCCGGCCACCCACGTCCCTGGAGGATGTTATTTCATCGCCGGAAGAGCTGCCCTTCCTGACCGGCAAGGCATGTAAGTATCTCACGGGTGGCATTCCGGAAGGTCAGGGCTTAGGTGGGCATCTGGGCCCATCCCCCGCCCCATCACAGGGGAAAGCAGAGGGCAGGTCTGAGGCCAGGCCAAGGCCAGGGCTTGGGTCCCAAGACTCCCAGGCAGGGTCACGGCTTGTCCCTCATTTCACCTCGCGTGGGCCAGGCAGCCACCACTGGGACAGCCAGGGACCTCGTCTGGGTCTTCGGTGTACGGCTCAGGCCCAGAACACAGCAGGTGCCCCATGAATATTTCTGACGTATGATGGGAAACGGGGGGATGCGTTCGGTGACTCAGAGCACAGAACGGCGCCCCGCAGGGGTGAGAATTAACAGTCTGAGTGACGACATCAGCTTTCAGCTCCTGAGCCTGGACTATCGGCCAGACACGGCGCTGGGCGATTCCCACCAGTGACCCGGGTCACAGAGCCGGGAGTGGGCACACGGCACCACGGGGACTGGATCCCAGGCCTGCAGGAACCCAAGCCCCAGCTGTCAGCTCCCGCTGGGCGGGCCTGTGCGCGCTGCATGCATGCTCAGCCGCTTCAGTCGTGTCTGACTCTTTGCGACCCCCGTGGACTGTGGCCCGCCAGGTTCCTCGGTCCATGGGATTCTCCAGGCGAGAATACTGGAGTGGGCTGCCATGCCCTCCTCCAGGGGATCTTCCCAACCCAGGGATCAAACGCACATCTATCTGTATCTCCTGCATTGGAGGTGGATTCTTTACCCACTGGGCCACCTGGGAAGCCTGAAGGTCTGTGAGGACTGTGCTAATCCTGCCAGGGACCCTCACGCTCCAGGCAGAGTTGGGGGGTGCAGCCAGCTGGGGGACCGGCCAACAGGCCCCTTGTACATGTGGACCTGCTGAGTCAGAAGCTACCCCCTCTCCTGCCCAGGTCCCTGGAGATGGGGCTGCAGCCTTGGCCTGGAGACACCACCCGCCTGGCGGGGACCCAGCTGCCCCTCAGCTCACCATCAGCAAGTCCCAGTGGCCCAGAAGAGCCCTTGGCTTTGGACCCAGCAAGGATGGCGTGGGCGTCCAAGAGGTCACCACACACACCCCCTCCCCGGCCTCTCCTCCTGACCCCTCTCCCAGGAGGACACTGTCCATTGTCCAGAGCCTGCTGCCGACCCATCACTTAAGGTCCAATTATCCTGTTCATTCTGCACATCAGGGAACATCCTCTCTTGACCATTCTGAGATGGACAAACAGGTTCCGAGGACAGAAGCAGCTTCCAGGCCGGAACTAGAAGCCCTGTCTCTCTGGGTCTTGCTCTCCCCTCTGTGGCACGCTGCGTGGGGTTGGGGGGAGAGCAGACAGCTGAGGGGTGGAGGGCAGGGAGGGGACCAGCTCTAGGGGAGTTGGGTCCACCTTGGACCTAACTCACTGTGTGGCATCTTCCCGGGGTGCCTCTGCTTAGCAAACCTTCCTGTCCACAGCTATTTTCATGGACTCTGAGCAACCTGAGGGCTGCAAGCTCACATCGTTCGTCAAAAGCATCTATTTCACCTGCCATTGGAGCCCAGCCCCATCTCCTGTGGTGGAAGGGCCCTCCTTCACTTGAGCCTGGAGTCCAGGCTCTCTGCGTCCTCCTGGGGGCTAGCAGCCCTTTCTTGGAGTCTGAAGACCCCGGCCTGACCCTCCTCCAGTGCCTGGCCTCGTGGCTCCATATTTGCCCCCCAGATGCTTGCCTGGTAGACAAAGACCCTCCTCCCCCAAGTCATGAAGCAGCTTCCCGTGACCGAAGCATGCAAAACCCACAGCAACGTTCAATTTAAAATTCCTCCAACCTGCTCCTCGGGGCCACTGCCCCTCTGTCCACGGATGTGCATGGGATTCCAGACCCACAGGGGAGGCCAGCCCTACAACCTTTCTCCACAAAAGGTGGACCTTAAGAGCCTACTTAGTGATCTGTGTTGCTAATGAAGGGGTCTCAGCTAGGGTCTGAAAATCTGGGCTGGACTATCCTCACCCAAGTCAGACACCCTGCCTACCGGCTTCGGTGCTGCCTGGCCCCTGGCGGGAGTCTGTGGACGGAGCAGGGAGGGATGGGGGATCTAGTATCCACTGGGTGGTCCTGCAGGAGTTCGTCTCCTTTCCTTCCTCGAAGGGGCCACCAGGGCCGGGGGGAGGGTAGCAGGGACAGCAGCTGGCCTGCGACTTCTGAGGGCAGGCTCTGTCCCCAGCGGCCACCCAGAAATACCCACGACTCTCCTTTCTGCCTGGCTGTGGGCTCCGCACGCCAACTGGCTCAAGACGCACGATCACCTCCTGCAGCAGCCGGGGAAACCGAGGCTCCGAGGCTCAGCAACTGGCTGAGATCCCACAGCTTGTAACCGGCAGGGGAGGGATTCGAGCCCAGGTCTCTGTGTGACCGGCCTGGTTTTCCATTTCTTCTGGCTTCCCTGCCCTCCCCACTTCCTTTAACCTTCTGCCCTTTTGTGTGTTCTCCACCTAACCCGCCGGTCCAAGGAGGGTAATGGTAGGGGAAGCGTGTCCTGTGTGTGTGTTTCGTTAGAACTGGGGGTCTGGATGGTTGTACATTCATAGAAGTGCGCCCACCACCACGATCAACTTTAGAATATTTCCATCCCTCTGAAAAGTAAAACCTCTGCCTGCAATGAGGGAGACCCGGGTTTGATCCCTGGGTCAGGAAGGTCCCCTGGAGAAGGAAATGGCAACCCACTCCAGTACTCTTACCTGAAAAAAAACCCATGGATGGAGAAGCTTGGTGGGCTGCAATCCATGGGGTCGCAGAGAGTCGGACACGACTGAGTGACTTCACTTTCACTTTCACCCATCCTCATCCCTCCCCATCCCCCCTCCCCCGCAACCAATGACCTTTCCGTCTCTGTAACGGATTTGCCTACTCTGGACATTGCGTCTGGCTTCCTTTACTCAGGTTAAGGCTTTCAAGTTTCATCCACGCTGTAGCAGGGGTCAGCGTGTCATAACTCTTTTTGTCCAAATAATTGTCCACTACAGGAACATACCAGCAGACTCTTGGTGGCTTCCACCTTGTGGCTGTTACAGCTTCTGCTCTGGGCACTCCGGCACAGGCCCTTTTGTGTGGACGCCCCCCTCTCTTGCTGGTCACACGGTAACTCTGTGTGTGAGGAACTGCCAGGCTGCCCCACTAAGTGGCTGCATCACTTCACCCTCCCGCCAGCAGCTTCTCCACATTCTCGTCAGCATCTGTTACCACTGGTCCTTCTCATCACGGCCACCCTGACAGGCTTCCCAGGTGGCGCCGTGGTGAAGAATCCACCGGCCAATGCAGGAGACGCAAGAGACATGGGTCCACTCCCTGGGTCGGGGAGACGGCAGGGACTGAAGGAGGAGGGCATGGCAACCCACTCCAGTCTTCTTGCCTGGAGAATCCCCTGGACAGAGGAGCCTGGTGGGCTACAGTCCACGGGGTCACAGAGTCAGATGCGACTGAGCGCGCACTTGCTCTGATGGGCGTGAGATGTGTCTCGCTGTGGCTTGGGTCCGCATCTCCTGATAGCCACCGATGCTGAACACCTTTTCACGAGCTTGTTCACTATCTGTATATATTCTTTGGAAAAATGTCTATTCAGATCTCCTGTTCCTTGAATTTGGCTTTTTCTGATTGAGTTATAAGAGTTTATGTATTCTAGACAGGCGTCCCAGGTGGCGCTAGTGTAAAGAACCTGCCTGCCAAGGCAGGAGGTGTAAGAAATGCGAGTTCGATCCCTGGGTTGGGAAGACCCCCAGAGGAGGGCATGGCTACCCACTCCAGTATTGTTGCCTAGAGAATCCCATGGATAGAGGCGCCTGGCGGGCTACAGTTTGTAGGGCCGCAAAGAGTTGGACACGACTGAAGCTAGTTAGCACGCACACACACACATATTCTAGACACAAGCCCATCCTCTGATACATGGTTGGCAGATATCGTCTCCTGTTCTGTGACTTGCGTTCTCATCTGCTTCTTAATGCTCCTTGCAGCATAAGACTGCTTCGTTTTGAAGAAATAAATCCAATTATCTATGTCTTCCTGCTTGTGTACTTAATGTCATTTCTAAGAAACCCCCAAGATCAAAAATCCTTATCCTGATATAATATTTTCTTCTAAAAGATCTACAGTGCTTTACCTTTTAGCTCTTATTATAATTTTACATAAACAGAGTCACAGCTCCCTCCCTGGTGCTTTTATCACAAGACGCCGTTTCTTCGTCTGTGAATCGGGAACAACAGGGCTTATCTCACTGGGTTTGTGCAGTTTTTAATATCATGATTGTTTTGCCCATCGTCCGCTGAGAGCAGGGCGTGAAGGACACCAAGTTCTCAGCTGAGTGGGGAGACCCGCCCAGCCGCCGACATGGAAATTCCATCTGAGAACTGAACATCGTCACATGGCTCAGCTCCTGGAATCCGCCGGTGTTTTCAGAACAATCCAGTACACGGGGCAGGTCAGGGGATGTTATCTGACCCCCAGCCAGCCAGAGCTCTAAGGCCAGGAGTGAGACCTCCACGTGGGGCTGCGTCCAGCCAGCCCAGGGAGGCAGGGGCACCCACAGCTACACATTTGGGGGGACAAACATGGAGAGTCTGCTAGGAGGCTTCAGGGCACCGTGGGTTCAGAGCACCATGGGAGGGAAGAACTGTAAACACCCTCATTTTACAGAGGGGGTCTGAAGCACCACCCCCAACCGTGGAGCAAGACAGTGCCCAGACCAGGCCCACAGTGGGGTCAGGCCAGAGGCAGGTCTGGCTTCAAACATTTGCCACCGCTCACCCAGCACCCCAGGGGCTGCTTCCTGCATAAACCCCCCTGAGCCTGCAGAATGCTGATGGGGACACGCGGACGAGGGGTCCCGGATCCCACCTCTGGACAGACACCACAGCCGGCACAGAGGATCTGGCTGAGGCAAGGTCTGCTGGGCACAGAGCCTCATGCCAGGACGGCGCCCCAAGGACCGAGCTGGGAGCACTTCAGGATGGAGCCTGGACACTGGCCGGAGGCCCCCCACCCCACACACCTCGGCTCTCAGAGGCTCTCCTCGCTGCACCCCACCTCTCTGCTCCAGGGTCCAGGCTCGCTCCCCTGCGCCCCCCACACACACACCCCTTCTCCTCCTCCAGCCCCTCCCCCTGCCCCAGAGCTTTCTTCCCATCATCTGCCATCCCCGCCACACGCCACCTCGTCCGAGGTGGGGTTGGGACGGATTGGAAGCTCCTTAGCATTTCTTTCTACCTTGATGGGCCCTGCTCTCCGCATCAACAGCAGAAGGACCGGTCATGACGCTATCTCTTAAGGCCGGTTTCCCGGCCTCGGGCCCAGCCGACACTCTGGGCTGGACCACGCTTCTGTGGGCCCGCCCCGTGTGCCAAAGGGTGGTGAGCGGCGTCTCTGGTCTCAACAACCCCCCAGGGGCCTGTGGCACCCCCTCCTCCACCAAGCAGAAGTGGCTCCAGGCAGGGCCAAATGCCCCCCACCCTCCGCCGGGAGCAAAGTCACCCTTGGTTGAAGAGTGAGAACCACTAGGAAAGAAGCAAAGGGCAGGGCGGGGAGGCACAGAGGCTCAACCCAAAGCAGGGGCCCGACAACAATGCCCGCAGCAGTGAGCCTGCCCAGATGCTCCCCTTCCCTGAGCCTCAGCTTCCTCATCTGTAAAATGGGTCACATCAAGAGTCCAGAGGAGAGTTGCCAAGGCCGGGCACGAAGCGGGCACGCTCAGCTCCAGCTGCATCTGCCTTCATACATGGCAGAGCTCACGCTGCCTCCCCTCGGGTTGGACCCCGGGCTTCCTGGGGGGACTGGATAGAGGCTTCTGGTCAGAACAGAAGCCTTCCTCCCGGGCCGATGGTCAAGAGCTGTAAGGGTACCGTGGGCCTTACCTGTCCCTCCTCCGGGCATCCCCATGGACTGTGGTCTCCGCGAGCCCGGCCAGCACCCGTGAGGCCGCGGGCGGGCGGCAGCTGGCCGAGGGCTGGAGCCTCTGCGGCCAGCACGGCCCTCGGGGGACACGCCAGAGGGTCACGAGGCCGCTGCCGCCCTCATGCCCGAAGAGGGCCGGGCCAAGCCCTGCCCAAAACACTGAAATAGACTGCCACCCCACTCCAGAGACACACCTGTTCCTGGGTGTCCGGGAAAGCGGCTTTGCAAAGGCAGTGGGGGAGGGTCCCAGGAGAGCTGGGTCTGTCTGCGGCCCCGTGTGGCTGGCCCACAAGCCCGCCCACCCAGCACCTCCCAGCCTGTGCCCGGGTCCTGGGGACCCAGCCCTACAGCTGCGGCCTCTGCAGCAGACACTGACTCTCCCCCAGTCTGCAGACCAGAAACCCCCAAAGGCTCTGGGGCGGTGGGGGGTGCTTCCCTTCATCGCCAGTTTCTGGGGGCTGCAGGCATCCTGGGCTAACATCCACATCACTGCTATCTCGGCCCCCGAACTCACAGGGCTGGCTTTTCTCTGTACGTCTCTGCGTGTCCTTCTCTGTCTCTTATACAAGGACACCAGTCACTGGATTTAGGGTCCCCTCTCTTCCAGGAGGACCTCCTCTCCATCCTTACCCTGATTACCCTGCAGAGACCCTATTCCAAATAAGGTCACACGTGAAGGTTCCGGGTGCACATGAATGTCGGGGCGACCTGCTTAACCCACTCGCAGCCCCCGTGTGCCAGAGGGGAGGAGACTCAGGCTTGGGACACTCGGGGGGCTCCTAGGCATACAGGCAGCGTGAGAGACCCTGACTGCCCGGTCCCCTGGTCCCCCTGTACTCCTGGGTGTCTCTCTGTGACACTTGGCATTAAGCTCTCAGGGGCAGAAACACCCTGTGAGCCACGCACCACACAAGCAGGAAGGCCTGCCTGGCCCCCAGCACGCGGCCCCTGAGACCCTGCAGGCGTTATCCTGGTTAATCGCGCGCGTGATGGCCTAGTGGCTGGGGGCCAGGATCCCACAGCGGGGAGGCTCGGGGACCACGCCCTGGAGCATGGGTCGTATTTCCCAGTGCTCAGTTGCAGCGGCTCTCGGGGCAGGGCATGTCAGCCCTCCACCAGCACCCAGCAGAAAACACCTCACCCGCTCGGCTCTGAAGAGTCAGGGGGGATGCTGGCCGCCAGCGGGGACCTCCTGGCCTGATCTGACATTCGCTAATCACACTGGGTCTTCCCTGGGGGTTCGCATGGTAATGAATCCGCCTGCAATGCAGGAGACCCAGGTTCGATCCCTGGGTCAGGAAGATCCCCGGGGGGAGGGCATGGCAACCCACTCCAGTGTTCTTGCCTGGAGAATCCCATGGACAGAGGAGCCTGGCGGGCTACAGTCTGTGGAATTGCAGAGTCAGACGTGACTGAGCGGCTAACACTATCACGACTAATTACACTGGTCTGAACCTCTCCGCCCGGTGGACGGGGGGTGGTAAGCACATGGCTGCAGGCAGCATCACGCCAGGCCCCCGGGTCCCGCCAGTGGGTACGGATGACGCGTCCCAGGGAGAGAATGGCAGCCCTGCGTGCTTACAGAGGAGGAGAGCTTCTCTCCACTCATCTGTTCTGCAGCTTATATGCCTTGTGGTCTATGCCCTGTTCAGGGCCGAAATGACCACCGCGTTGGTGACGGCGACAAAGACAGCAGCCCCCGTTGAGCCCCCAGCCAGCCCCGCACCCAAGGCAGGGACCATCACGTCTCTGCTTCCCCCGTGAGGACACCGAGGCAGAGACAGGGGAGCTGGGCCAGCTCTCGTCAACAAGAGAGACTCGCAGGCTCTGAGTCTGAGAGTCAGATGGGAGAAGAGGGGCAATACGGCGACTGGTGCCTGACCCGGGGTATCACAGGGGGCAGTGGGCGCTCTCGGCGGGGCTTAAGGGGACGCCCCGGCGGAGAGAACCCAGGGTGACTCAGAGCCCAAGGGGTGGCGAGCTGCTCAACTCCAGGACAGAGGCTGGAGAGGGGAGACAGCGAGCTGATGTTCCTGGCAGGACGGCGCCCTCGGCTACATGAGGCTCTGCTGGGATGGGAAGGCGGGCAGGGGCTGGGGCAACAGACCTTACGTCGAAAACCCTGGGTCGGTCTCACCCTGAGAACAAGGGAGGCTGGGGTCTGCCCAGGCACTCGAAAGAGAATCATCGTAGGAGGAGCCGCGGGTACCATCCATCCACAGGGCAGGCACCGCTCCGGCCCAGACTTAGCGTGGCTCAAGGCCCCCTCGAAAGGACCACCTCCCTCTCCCATGCATCCCAGCGAAGATGGCTTGGACGTAAACCCCAAGCCCGCTGCTTCCTGGGGAGAGTGCCCAGCAGAGGCCAGCTGTCTTGCCTTCCGGCCTCTCTCACCAGGGTCATCCCCCTGGGCCTGATGCCTCCTGTCCATCTGGGCTGGGGGGGCAAGACCTCTGTGCATGGCACAAGCAGCCACAACACTGCCAGAAGGGCCTCCCAGGAACCGTAGGCTGGGGGCTCCTTGGCCCCTGGGGCAGAAATCCGCCCCTGGCCTGGTTCAGCTGGCCTGATCTGGTGTTTGCTGACCACGCTAGGTCTTCCCTGGGCTCCATGCCTCTCCAGGTATCTGCCTGACTGACCCTCAGCTCCGGGCACCTTCCCCGCCCACCCTGCCTGGCCTGCACCAAGGCCCCCATGGAGGCCAGCACACCCCCACCCCCCACAACCCCATGCGATGACAAACCAACGGCAGTGGCTGCCGGGGCCGTGGGAGACTGCCCTTGGCTTGAGGGGACACCTGCCCTGCCCACAGAGGTTCCAGGGGTACGGGGACCCACAGCCTCCTCTCCTATGGGCTCAGGTGGTTTCCCAGGACCGGGGTGGTGGTGGGGGGCTGCCCGGGCCCTGCCCCTCTTCCGCATCTGTTCTGGGGGTAGGGGGCAGGAGGGGCAAAACGAGGACGCACCGCGGTCGCCCAGCCTCATCGTAGGAGATTCCTGCCCCACGGCCTCTCCAAAGTCCCTGTGCGTGCTCAAGGCAGAGGGCCAGGACCCTGGTGAGCCTAAGCTAACGGTGGATGTGCACGTTCCCCCCTGGGATGGCAACCAGCTGGGGCTGTGGGGGAGCAGTCCCTTCTCCCCTACCCCGGACCCCGCAGGATGAGCCCCCACCTATCCCTCTAAGGATGAGGGGTGAGGGGTGAGGTGGGACGTTGTCCCTTCCCCACTCGGAACCTTCCAGACTGATTCTCAGGGAGGGTGGCACAGAGGCAGAGCCGGGCCCTGAAAATCCACGAACGGCTGCGTCCAGGGCACTTGGCACCGGGCTCTGTGCCACCGGCGGGCAGCTTCCACACGGTTCCAGCGTCAGCGCACAGAGATGCGCCCACCCGGCAGCGGCCCCATGCACACAGAGTGCAGCCTGCAGATGGGCCAGGCCCGGGCCCCCTGCTCCCGCCCCCCTCACCAGGGTCCCCAGTCGGGGGGAGAGGGCTCTTCCGGCCCCATGACTCGGTGTCTGCTCCCACGCCTGGCTTGGTCGCCGCACACATGCAAGTGGAAGTGACCGCCTGCGGGTTCAGGTGTCACACAGCTCCCTCTGCTCTTCCTGCACAGAGCGCATCCCCCAGGCCAGCCCGACGGTCCCAGGAGGAAGATGGAGAGGGGATAGGGCCAGCCCCTGGGAGCCCGGACTGGTCAGCTGAGCTCTGGCCAGCCCACAGGCCCCAAGCCAGGATAACCGATTGCCGACTTAGCCTCTGAGCTTCGGGGTTGTTCGTCCCACAGCATACTAGCTTCTTGAGACCAGCACGAACGGGCAAAACAACAGTCCTGGAAGCCAGAAGTCCAAACTCGGTACCGCGGGGTTGGAACACAGGTGTCTGCTGGGCAGGGCTCCCTCGGGGCCCGGGGGGAGGATCCTTTCCGCCTCTTCCGGCTCCGAGTGGCAGCCGGCATCCTTGGCTCACGGAGGCATCACCCCATCTCCGCCCGCCCTGCTGCTCCCGGCCCTTTCTCCTCTGTGAGTCTGCGGTAGCCTCCCTCTGCCCCTCTGAGTCACTGTGATGCATTCAGGACTCACACTGATAATCCAGGCTGATCCCCCCGGTGCAGCAGCCTTACCTTAATCCCATCTGCAAAACCCCCCGTGTTTTCAAATACTCTCAGGTCCTAAGATGAGGACGTGAAATATTGGGGGTGGGGGAGCGTTTTTCAGCAGCAATAGTTTATACGATATCTGAATACATAACAAACTTTTTTTTTTCACCGAACAATACTTCGCCCTATTACTTGGGATGTGCTCTGCTATTTTGCTTTCTTTTTCTAGACTGGGTCTGCTCTTTTTCTATTCAATTCAACCTCTTACATAACAAAGGCTGCTGTGACCCACTAAACTGATTTCACACCCACAAATGGGTCACCATCTGCAGTGGAGAAAGTTCTATCCTGACTTCTATGCCTGTACCCCTGCCAGAGTGGGGCGACCAGGCAAAAATGACAGTGATTGAAAGAAAAGAGAGAAACGCGCTCCTCCTGGCCTCAGAGGGTGGGCGGGACTGCAGGAGCCTGGAAGGACCGCCACACGTGAGGGCGTGACCCAGGCCGCCCTGCCCCGTGCACAGCCCTCCACCTGCGGCTCCAGCAGGCTAGCTCCAGCCAGAAAGGAAGGGGGAGGGTGGCCAGGTGGCTTTGGTGGCCCCACTTGCGTCCCCGAGCCCCTGACTGGGCCCCTCCCCGCACCCTCCCTGTTCCACATTCCAGAATAATTCTTCACCCCTAACAGCCACACTCTGCGTCCAGCCATCCCTGAGCCTCCCCGAGTCACGCCCACTCGCATCTTCATTGCCGAACGCTGCTTAAAAAGACGAGAAACAAAGGAAATCAAGGGCTTGAAAACTATGACACGTGGGTACTGGTTTTCCAGGTGAGTTTAAGGCAATGAAAACACTGGTGCCTTCTCGGGGGCATAAAAATGATCTCTAAAGGGATCTGAGACATCGTCCAGGCCCTGGATGAGGATTCCTTAAGACCCAGCCGGGCCCCTCCTGAGCACTCAACCCCCAGAGCCATCGGAGTGCTGGACACCTCCACCTGGAAGTCCTCCGGGAGCCTCACGGTTGGAAAAGAGAATGCCTCTCCATGGCCCACCCTCCCTCGGCCCCCTCTCCCCACCCTCCAAGAGGGCCACGCGTCGTACACTGTCGTACACCAACACCCTCGCCCAGCTGACTGCTCTTGTGCAACTCAGGCAGCCCTGTGTCTGCAGCCGGCTCCATCTCTCAGCCACCGTGTGACCTGGGCCTGTCGGCTTCACCTCTCTGGGCCTCAGTGTCCCATCTGTATAATGGGGGTGCCTGCCCATCAGGCTGCAGAAAGACTGAACGAGATGATACACGTGAAAGTGCCGGGCGTCTCACGTGGCACGTGATGGGCACTTGGTGAGCGGCATCCCTCAGTCCCAATTCCTAACTGTGTGAGTTTGGCTGGAACAAACGGCCACAAACTGAGTGGCTTAAATATCAGAACTCTATTCTCTCACGGTCTGGGGGCCGGAAGTCCTAAATCAAGGTGTCAGCAGGGCCGTGGTCCCTCGGGAACCCCCAGGGGAGAGCCTCCTGACGCGGGTCGCGGGCGATGCTTGGCGCGGAGCGGCAGCCCTTCGGCCTCTGCCTCTGCGGTCCCGGGGCCCTCCTCCCATGTCTCCACGTCCGTGTCTCTCTTCCTCGTCTCATCAGGGTGCCCTACTCCGTGTGACCTCATCTCAGCTAGCTACATCTGCAGCAACCCTATTTCCAAATAAGGTCACATTCACAGGGACCAGAGTCGGGACTTCAGCACCGCTCTTGGGGACACAACTCAACCCAGAATACAGACCTGCCCGTCGTCACCAACACTGTGTGGTCTCGGAGCAGCACATGCCACACGTTGGCACTGCCCTTAGGCTTTCTCCATCCTTCCTCGGGCTGCCCCTTCTCTCGGTTCCTCCCACCCACCCCCTCTCTCACCTGCTTGAGACTCTGCCCCATCCCTCTTCCCTGCCAGGCTGACCTCCGGGTCCCCAGCACAGAGCACCATCTCTGGGGCAGGGGGCTCAGGAGGCCTCCCAGACCGAGACCGAACTCCGCGTCCCAGACGCCAGCCTGGCTGGACCACGTCCTTTCAGTCCACTCTTCTCACCTGCGTCCACGTCGGGGGAGCTGAGCTCAAAAGGGGCCACACCTCGGCCCGCCACCCCCCACAGCATCTGCACCAATGTCTATGACACGTATGCCCCCGAGACAGCAAGTCCAAGGTCCCCTAAGGCAACAGAGAACAGGGACCCCCAGGGTACCAGCTGGGAGGTGGCTGCAGTCGGACAAGCCCGGATGCCCATGGGTTGAGCGAGTCAGACGCTGTCTGGTCTGTGTCACAGGGGAGCGGATGCCCTGAGCAGGGTGTTCTGTAGGTGAAGGCGGGTTGGCGGTCAGCTTGGAGGCCCCCACCAGGAGCCAGCAGGCTGGCAGGTTGACGAACACAGTCAGGGAGGCAAACGAACGCATAGGCTCATCCTGCGATCAGTGTATAACGGAGAGGAAACGCAGGCACAGAACCAGCGGCTGCCGCAGGGTTTGGGGGTCAGGGGGCCTCTCTCGAAGGAGGAGAGGATGCTGAAGCTGACTTCAAAGGCCAAGAGAAAACTTAAGAGCAGGTGGACGGGTCCAGCAGAGGAGTCAGCAAGTGGGAAGGCGCCCGAGATAAGGAGGAGGCTGCCCAGAGGCCCGAAGGAGACCCCGCAGGACAGGACGGGGAGAGGGTCTCGGCGACCCCTCGAGCCTGGCAAGCAAGGAAACTGCCGGTGAGGATGATTGGAGGTGATCTTGTCTCCGTCTCCCCACTCAGAGACGCCCCTCCTCAGCCCACGCTGCCTTCCCTGCCCAGCAACACACCTAGACGCAGCCCCC
>SJXO01006554.1:44855-86118 GCA_006408615.1 Connochaetes taurinus | reverse complement strand
CGCAGCCCCCCGCGCCCCTGCCCTGCCCCCTGTCCCCAACACACACACACCCCCGCTCCTGGGCCCCACCACCCGATCTCAGAAGGAGAGCGATTCCTTATCCCGGCTGGATAGAGTGCAGGGCACATGCCCATCCTCCTGCTGGGGCAACACAGACAGACAAGCAGCCCCGCAGAGAACCAGCGAAGGAGGGAGCAGCAGGCTCACCGAGACACAAATGGCCCGACGCCAGAGCAACGCCCTCGGCGCCCGGGGGAGGGGAAAGCAGGGGGGCCCTCTCCCCATCCGCTGGCGAATCTGAGAAGACAGACAGCACCCCTGGACACCCAAAGGACAGGGACTCGCGTATCCTTTGGGCAAAGGTGTGACCTGGACCGCCTCCGGGGACAGCGGTTTGTCAGACAGACGACATTCCCGTTTACCATTCCACTTCTGGGTAGACATAGAACTTCCACTCACAGGTCTATCTGCGCACAGGTGCAAAGCCACGCGTGCAGTTCTCACCCCGGCTGGATGCGCTAAAAACGGATAGACAAACGGATAGAGCGAAATGTAGCAAAATGTTCATAGTTGATTCATCCAGACAAAAAAGTATCACAAGGTATTCATTGCACTGAGCCCCCACAACCACCTACAACTTTTCCATATGCTTAAAACTTTTCAAAAGAAAGATCTGGGAGAGAAACTGATGAAGAAGGCAGAATCCTCCACAGGAACGGGATAGACCATGACTGGTTAACTTTACCCTCATGGATCCTGGAAAAATACTGCAGCGACAGAGACAGACCCAGGGCTCACACAACACCTGGCTCTGGGCTCAGGGACCCCTCTGCCCTCCGGCGCTCACCTGTAGCCAGAGTCGGCAAGTGTGTGGCTTGCACACACACACACACCCATGGCCGGCACCTGTGGCAGGTGTGGGTAGTCCATCACCGGTTCTTTGCCTCTGAGTGATTCGGTCTCCATCCCGTGAGCTCCTAAGGGCGGGACGTATATCCTAGATGCATCTTGCACAGCCCAGCCCAGGACAGGGAGGTGAGTGGACCCTCTCAGTGTCTGATGAATGAATCAATAGCTGAGAGAACGGACAAAGGCACGTGGGCGACCGGATGCTCCACGGGAAAGGTGAGGGCATGGGTTCTGAATGTGGAAACCCACCGCCCACCCAGTGCCCTGGCACCGTGCCCAGATGCTGGCTTGGCGGGAAGTCCTTTCACCCGGCTGGCCTCAGTCTCCCCATCTACACCCGGGGACGGGAGGAGTGCACACTTCACTGGACAGTGGGGAGGGAGCAGTGGAGCCCCACGTGTCCAGGACTCTGCCCTGGCCTGTTTGGGGCAGGACCACAGGACCACCTGCCCCAGAGCTGCTGCTGTAAAACCCCAAAGCGTGTATTTGTACACCCGTTATCATAACAGCATCACTCACAACAGCCGAAGGGGCGAGCCACCCCGGCATCCATGGTCACATGGAAGGACAAACTGTGGGCTCTTCGTGCAATGGAATATTATTCAGCTTCAAGAGGAGGAAGCTGACACAGGCCACCACATGGATGAGCCCTGAGGACGCTCTGCTCAGCGAGACAGGCCAGTCACAGAAGCACAAATATCACAGGGCCCCACTGACGTCCGGCGCCTGGAGCAGACGGAATCCTGGAGGCAGAAAGCAGAGCAGTGCTCGCCAGGAGCGGGGCTGGGGGGTGGGGGGCTGGTGTGTCGTGGGGTCGGAGTTTCAGTTTCACAAGCGGAAAAGCGGTCAGGAGGTGCTGGCGGCGATGGCCACACAAGCGCCTGTATCAGATGCCACAGAGCTCACACTTCACAATGCTTAGGAGGGTGAGCTTCATGTTGTGCTTACTTTACCACAATTTAATTTGCCCGGCACCTAGGGCAGCAAAACTTCACAGCAGTGGGGTGCTGGAGGGGTGGAGCTCTGGCTGAGACAGGGGAGGAGGGGGCTTTACCCACTGACCCCACCGGCTCTGCTTTGTAGACGGGGGTCTCTCACCCACTGAGCCCACCGGCTCTGCCTTGTGGGTCAGGGGTCCCTCACCCACTGAGCCCACCGGGTCCGCTTTGTGGACTGGGGTCTCTCACCCACTGTGCCCACCGGCTCTGCCTTGTGGGTCAGGGGTCCCTCACCCATTGAGCCCACCGGGTCCGCTTTGTGGACTGGGGTCTCTCACCCACTGAGCCCACCAGGTCTGCCTTGCAGGTCAGGGGTCCCTCACCCACTGAGCCCACCGGCTCTGCCTTGTGGCCTGGGGTCCCTCACCCTCTAGACCAGCATCTCTGCATCTCTAGACCACAGGGTGGGCTGCGGGGAGGTACCTCCGTGCCCCTATGAATCATGTCCTCAGGGCTAAGGGAAGTGGAGGAAGGAAGACGCAGGATGCTTTTCCATCAACGTGGCTAAATTTATCCCTTGCTAACCGGGCAGTGTCCTGCGCTGTGGCCTTGGGTCCAGCTGCAGCTTTCCCCAGCAAGGCCGGGTTCCTGCTCAGGCTCCAGGGAGGCGAGGCTGCCCCTCTGGACAGAGATGCTTCCTGGGTCCTGGGAGCTGTGGCTTGGGGTCCCCTACCCTGACACTCAGGCATTTAGGCTCCAGAGGGTGCAGGACCCCTGGTCTGCACAGGTACCCATGGGCTCCCAGGATTCTGAGCCGGGGGACATGGGGCCCCCTCTGGAGGGAGGCAGGTGGAAAGGGCTCAGACTCACCTGGACAGCACCTGCATCAGTGGGGACAAGACCAGGAGCAGGACAGAACGAGGGGGCCTGCAGGACGCCCGCTGCTCTGGCGGGCTGGGGGAAGAGGCAGGGAAGGAAGGCTCCCCAGACGGGGGCCAGCCTGGGTTAAGACGGTGTGGACATGGGGCAGCCCACGTGGGGAAACCTCCAAGGTCTCAGCCTGGCTGCCAGACAGCGTGCAGGGAGGTGAGGGCAGGCTCTTCTGCCAAGACGAGGAGTCGGGTCTGTGCAAGGTGGACCCAGAGGCCCCCCGATGAGACCCCACCCTCCAAACACCCCTTGACGATGGTGAAGTCACATGACCACTGGGAAAAATGGCAAGATGGCACCTCAAGAAATGAAGGAGCGGTACCTCTTAGCCAGCAATGCCGCCCTGGGACGTGCCCCAAGGAAAGGAAAGCAGGGACCTGAGTGGATACGGCTCACCTGTGTTCACAGCAGCATCGCTGCCAACAGTCAGGAGGTGGAAGCAGCCAGGTCTCCAGGGAAGGATGGACGGACGAACAGAGTGGTCCATCCACACAGCGGAATAAGGTCCAGTTAAAAAAAAGGGCAGGGCATTCCGACACCCGCTGCAACATGAGGAACCTGGAGGACGCTACGCTCAGTGATAAACAAGCCGGTCACAGAAGGACAAGCTCCGAGGCTCACCTGCATTTCTGCGAGGTCCCGGCAGCGGCCAGATCCACAGGGGCAGAAAGCAGAACTGTGGGTGCCAAGGGCGGGGGGACGGGAAGGGTGGAGGGCAGGTGACGAGGAGTTGCTTCGTGGGGACCGTTAGCTGAGAAAGATGGAAAAGGTCCGGAGACGGATGGTGGTAAGGGTCTCACAGCAACGTGAATGGACTTGGCGCCTCTAACGGCGCGCGTTAAAACAGCTAATGTGACATATTTTAGATTACGTGGCTTTTACCACAATATGAGACACGTTAATGCAGAAAACGCTGTACTTAGTGCTGGAAAAAGAACGTGGCCAAACCAGAGAAAACCCATTCCTGCTCCCTCCTCAATCCCCTGTTCTTGCAAAAATGAACGTCTGGTTCATTGCACGATTAGTGATAATAAGACAGACTCCAAGAAACTTAATGAGAGTGAGACCCCCTAAAACAGGTCACGTCCCCCTATTTGGGACTTACTAGGTGGCACGAGCAGTCAAGAATCTGCCTGTCAATGCTGGAGGCACAACAGACGCAGGTTCGATCCCTGGGTTGGGAAGATCCCCTGGAGTAGGAAATGCCAACCCACTCCAGTATTCTTGCCTGGGACATCCCATGGACAGAGGAGCCTGGCGGGCTACAGTCCATGGGATCACAAAGAGTCGGACAGGACTGAGCGCACGCACACCGTTTAAGGTCCCTGGTAGCAGAGGACGGCACCCAGAAATATGTGGTATGAAGGCAAGAGCCAGTGGTCATTCAAAAGGGAGATGCCTGGGGTCCAGCCTGCCGGTTTTGAGGGTCAGCTGCGAGGAACTCTGGAGGATGAGCAGAGTTTGAATCAGAGCCCAGGAGACCTGGGTGTGTGAGCAGGGTCTTCTCAAGCCTCTTTTCTCATTAAAATTGACGACATTAGTCAGAATGGCTGCAATCCAAAAGTCTACAAGCAATAAATGCTGGAGAGGGTGTAGAGAAAAGGGAACCCTCTTACACTGTTGGTGGGAATGCAAACTAGTCCAGCCACTATGGAGAACAGTGTGGAGATTCCTTAAAAAACTGGAAATAGAACTGCCTTATGACCCAGCAATTCCACTGCTGGGCATACACACCAAGGAAACCAGAAGTGAAAGAGACACATGTACCCCAATGTTCATCGCAGCACTATTTATAATAGCCAGGACATGGAAGCAACCTAGATGTCCATCAGCAGATGAATGGAAAGAAAGCTGTGGTACACTTACACAATGGAGTATTACTCAGCCATTAAAAAGAATACATTTGAATCAGTTCTAATGAGGTGGATGAAACTGGAGCCTATTATACAGAGTGAAGTAAGCCAGAAAGAAAAACACCAGTACAGCATACTAACACATATATATGGAATTTAGAAAAATAGTAACGATGACCCTATATGCAAGACCGCAAAAGAGACACAGATGTAAAGAACAGAATTTTGGACTCTGTGGGAGAAGGCGAGGGTGGGATGATTTGGGAGAATGGCATTGAAACATGTATATTACCATATGTGAAACAGATCGCCAGTCCAGGTTCGATGCATGAGACAGGGCGCTCAGGGCTGGTGCACTGGGATGACCCAGAGGAATGGGATGGGGAGCGAGGGGGGAGAGGGGTTCAGGATGGGGACACATGTACACCCATGGCTGCTTCATGTCAATGTATGGCAAAACCACTACAATATTGTAAAGTAATTAGCCTCCAATTAAAATAAATAAATTTACAACAAAAAAATCAACGGCCCTGCCTGCTTCCCTGTGGACATGCCTCCTACAAGGTCAGGTACCTGACCTGCAGCTCTCGCTGTCTGCACACCCCCTTCTCCTGTGACCTGGGAGGCCTGGATGAAAACAGACAGCCCTGGGCTCGAATCGCGCAGCTTTGCCCTGTCCAGCTGTGACCTCAGCCACCCCTCGCGCCCAACTCCAAAAGCTCTAAGCAGTTCTGAGGAGTCTAACCAGGTCCCAGGTACCTGAGTGCTCAGAGAAGTAACAGCCCAAGTGAAGGCGAGCTGGAATCCTACGGCTTTTATAAGATCTGGGAAGACCTGCAAGCCTGGGCCCCAGACGTGGCTGGCAGTTAATTACCAGAGCCCCCGTCCCTCCTCAGCAAGACCACAGGCCACGGGGCCTCTCTCAGACCCTGCCCTGCAACTGCCCTGCAATTCATTTTCCTCCCGCAGCAGCTTGCGGGCACCCAGGGAAATGGCCTTTGCCGAATATTAATAGGACCTGGGCCTATTTGCTCAAGCAGAGCCAAGTCAATGGGATCTGAATATTTCTGCTTCCAGAGATGAGAGGAGGCTGGACCAGGCTGGGCCTGATGTTCCGAATAGACCTGGATGCAGGTTTGAGCACAGCAGGTCCACAGCTGAGGGCGACCCCGGGTCCCAGGTAAAAGGACGACTGTGGCAAGGTGCTGGCTTGCCAGGCAGTCTGGGGATCCATCCTGAACTTCCTTTTGTCCACGTGCCTGGGACCAAGACTCCCAAACTTCCCAACTAGCAGCCTGCGTGTTGAGTGGGTTGGTTGCCCCGGGCAGAGAATGATCCCAGCAGGAGGCGATAAAAACACCCGACCGTTGGACACCGCTGTCCTGATGCTGGCCAGGTGGCCAGTGATATTCCCCCCTACCCGCCACTCTGACTTGGAGCCGCAGATCGCCGGCCTGGTGCCGATCCTCTGCACACTGCTGCGGCCTAGAGCGGGAGCTGGAGCCGTGGGAAATACAAAGTTCTATTCCTGGCATGACCCTCTTTCCCAGAACTGGGGCAGGGAGGGGATCCTGGCCTCCAAACTAGGGGCCATGCCTGGACCCCCCAGGACAGGGTCAGCGTTCCTGCTTCAGCTTGCCGGGCCCCTAAGCCCTCTGCAAGGACGTGGGCCTGGTGTGGCCCTCGATGTGTCCGAGCTCTTGGGGAGGATGAGGCGCCAAGGAAAACGGATGGCCCAGGCACCCGTGTCCCCTCCGTGCCCCTCCCCCCTACTCAGAGTGACCCGTTCTCCCCAGTCCTGGCCACACCTGCACTGGGGCTTTAACCTCCCCCCGCCCCCGTTCACAGATAAACATGCTGAGATTCCTTGACGCCCCCACCCCTGCCCTGGCTCAGCCTGCAGTCATGGGGGCGGGTGGGGGTGGGTCTAGCAGACCCCCAGGAGCCTATGGTCTCCATACTCCCTCCCTGTCCCCTCTCTGGATGCCTCGGCCCCCTGTGGCCATGTCATCACTGAACACTTCCTGCCGGCGAGGTGCTGTACAAGGTACCATGAGGGCAGACGGGGAATCACGGTGCCTGAGAGGCAGATGGCACCTCACCCAGGGCCTAGCGTGGGGCAGAGGCGTGAGTGAACCTCCTCACACACGCCCTACACGCTCACCTCTGCCCTTCTCCTACGGCTTTGTCTGACTCCTCCGTGGTGGGCCGTCACCTCCTTCAGGAAGTCTACCAGGATTTCTCTTTCACGGCAGGTTGGTTCCCTGCCCTCTGTCCGTTCCCCCACAACCTCCTGGGGGAGTGCTTTTTCTCATGGTGTGTCTTCCCCACACACCGTCTGCCTTTCTCACCAGGCTGGAAGATTTTGGAGGGAAGAACTCCCTCAAGGTCACATTCTGCACCAGGCCAAGGGCTCCACATGCTCAAATGAAACCACCTTCTCACCCCTACCCCCAGGGATGCTGGGTTGACTGTTGCCTGTCCATGAGACCCAGGGAGGCGGGAAGAGTCTCCTGTGAAAGAGGAGTGTCCTTTCCTGTGTCAGTCGCCCCGGGGAAGGGGCAGGTCCTCATGGAGGAGATAGGAACATTGGTGGGGGGAATCCAGGGAGCCACCTCCTCCCTGAAGACTGCTTTAAGGGGTTCCCAGGAGGCAGGCTGAGGCCCCGCTGTCCCTCCATCACCCCAAAATCCAGAGCAGAGCCCTGCTGAGGTCTCCTGGAGGCTGCAGGGGTGCCTGGGAGTGAGGGGGGAGGGTATCAGGGGGCGAGCAGCCCCCTGTGCGAGGGGTGGGCAGGAATTACCCGCAGGGCCCCAGTCTCCAGCGAGATGTCCTCGCTGAGATGCTGATCCTGGAGGTGGCAGGCTGTACTTTGAGAAAGGGATTGTTTCTCTGCAAGTCCCTTTCAGAATCTCCACAGGTGATGACATCATCCTGTCCCATGATGCCCCAGGCCAGTGGGAGGAGCTGGAGAGAGCAGGCAGGCCCTCAGTTCACAAGGTGAGATGTGGAGGAGAATCACAGATGCACGGAGGCGCTCGGAGCAGGGCTTCTGCTTGGCCCGGGGAGCCAGCTGACCCACATTTCTAGGGGAGAGAGGACGCAGCTCGGCAGAACCCGGGATCCGGAGGAGCTCCCGCCACCAGCCGGGTCCCTGGAGTGGGTTTCTCAAGGTCACTTGGCCTCTGTGTGCCCACCTGTAAAATGGGCAGTCACGGAGACCACTCCTGCAGCGTCGGAAGGACCCGAGCAGGGATGCTGTGTGGGGCGTTACGACGATCATTACCACCATTCTCTGCCACCAGTGATGCCAGAGCCCTCGGAAACATGTGACCACAGTCCTCAGATCAGAAGACCCAGTAGGGGAGACACGTGCCCCCTAGTGGGGAGGGGCATGGGGGCACTCCCAGCTCGGAGCACCTCCCCCTCACCAGCCATGTGACCATGGGTCCTGCCTCCCGTCTTAGTCCAGTTGCCGTCCCCACACATCTGAAAATCGGGAGCAAGAATCCCTGCCCCGCCGGGCTCTGTGGCATTCCAGACGGGGCCTGGATGACCTCTCCACCCACCCGCAGGTACAGATGCCCCACAAATGGCAGACACTGAGCTCCATTAGACAAATCAATTGCTCCCGTGGGCTCGGCTCCGCCACCAGCTGGGGGCTGGGGTGTTGCCAGCACACACCCAGGTTATATTTAGCTCTCTGCTGGAGCCCTGCCAGGGCCGGGCAAGTTCTGCAGGGGACACCGAATTTCAGAGCAGCCCCCAACTCCTCATCGGCCACCGTGAAACCTGCTCCAGAGCCCACAGAAACTGCTCTCTTGCTTCTAACAGTAGATGACGTTATCCCAAGAGTACACACACACACACACACACACACACACACACACACACACCCCTGCATCATGTCGCTGCCACTCAAAGGCCTAGAGCCACATGAGAGTCCACCTCCCAAAATAGAGAAAGAATGCCGTCTGGTCCCTGGAGCAGGAGCCGGCTGGTGCCAGGGGGTCAGACAGCTGCTCTCCACTCAAGCCTCTTGAGACCAATACTGAGCACAAGCCTACCCCCCACCCAGCCCCCTTGCACATCCTTAAAATGAAGAAGCTGGGAAAATAAAACAGCCAAGCATCAGAAGAAACCAAAAAAAAGGTACAGTTGCCCATAACTCTTGCATTTCAATGTGTTTTCTGCCTGCTTTGTAGATGACACTGTGTATAAAATTGCAGACCCCATATTCTTCATCACCAGTGCAGACACACACCTTGTACTCCTCCTTGACAATCGTATTAACGACTGCATAACACTTCATCTTTTATCACCAGTTCCGAGTATGGTCTAGGAACCCTGGGGTCCCCAGGATGCAAGCAGGGTGCCGGCCGGGTCGAGGCCGTGTTCATAATAAGACTGAGATGTTATTTTCCTCCATCGTTCCCTCTCCCTCCCAAATGTACACTGGAGTTTGCCCGAGGCCCCGTGACACGTGGCATCACAACTAACAGAACACAGGCCGGACACAGGCTCCCGCCGCCGTCTATTAAGCCAGACATTAATGAGATTTGCACAGCTGTAAAGCAAGGCCAGTCTGTTTCCTGAAAACACTCATAGTTAACACACAACGGGCTATTTTCCTTATTCAGTGAATTAAATATGCTTAAAAATTCTCCATTTTAATGTCTAATACACTTGTTTAGTCGCTCAGTCGTGTCCGACCTTTTATGACCCCACCAGGCTCCTCTGTCAGTGGGATTTCCCAGCAAGAATACTGGAGTGGGCTGCCATTTCCTTCTCCGAGGGGATCTTCCCAATCCAGGGATCGAACCCGCATTTCCTCAATTGGCAGGCAGATTCTTTACCACTGAGCCGCAAGGGAAGTCCTGTCTAATACACTGCTGCTGCTGCTGCTCAGTCGCTTCAGTCGTGTCCGACTCTGCGTGACCCCATAGACAGCAGCCCATCCGGCTCTCCCATCCCTGGGATTCTCCAGCAAGAACACTGGAGTGGGTTGCCATTTCCTTCTCCAATGCATGAAAGTGAAAAGTGAAAGTGAAGTCCCTCAGTCATATTCGACTCTTAGTGACCCCATGGGCTGCAGCCCACCAGGCTCCTCCACCCACGGGATTTTCCAGGCAAGAGTACTGGAGTGGGGTGCCATCACCTTCTCCGGTCTAATACACTGCTGCTGCTGCTGCTGCTAAGTCGCTTCAGTCGTGTCCGACTCTGTGCGACCCCACAGACAGCAGCCCACCAGGCTCCCCCGTCCCTGGATATCGATACATACAAAGCACTTAAACAAAAGCTCTCTGGGGTCCCCAGTAATTTTGAGTGAAGGGGTCCTAAGCCCTCCAAGCTGGAGAACAGTTGCTGCGTACAGGCAGACAGACGGACAGTAATCTCCTGACTCAGCATCTCTGGCTGGACACTCACCCTGCAGAGCCCGTGACCTCTGCAGTGAAGGAGTTTTTAGGCACCAATCATATCTGTGCTTCAGAACCCTTCTTCAGAAGATTCCAGAAAGCCGCCGCCTTCTACTGAAGGCAGGAACTGCTCAACGCATCTCGCCTCGCTGCTCCAAGAGACTGCACACACCCGCAGCCAGCGGCCCCTGAGGCCATCAGCTCTGGGACTGCGGGATGTTCACGTTCGGCTGACTCGAGACGTTCAATTTTTATCCTCTGAGAGGTCTTTTCTCTAACCCTCGGATCTCCTACAGACCCCGCAAGGAGGGAGAAAAATGGGTTTCAGTCTCAGAAACAGAATGGTCGAGAAGCTGCCCGGGAAAGCCAAATGATGCCCCCTAACAATATACTTGGGTCCTTATCCCTAGGACCCGGGGGTGTGACATCATATGGTTAAAAAATGAGGTGGTTGGTCTTTGCAGATGGGTTACAGTTAAGGACCCTGGGATGGGAGGGTCACCCTGGGTTACGGTCCCCAAGCACACCCGCCAGCATCCTCAGAGACAGAGGCAGAGGGAGACCGGCCCACACACTCGGACGGGGCAGCGGGTGATCTGAAGGTGCTGGAGACGCTGGCCTGCAGGTGCAGGTGACGCGGCCACAAGCCAGGGAGTGCTGGCAGCCTCCAGCAGCTGAGGAGAGACAGGGAGGGGACTCCCCCAGCACCTCCGGAGGAGGCCCCGCCCTGCCGAGACTTGGCTTCAGCCCAGTGACATGGATTTTGGACTCCAGGCCTCCAGAACTGGGAGAGAATATGTTCCTGCTGTTTTAGCCCCGAGGTTTACAGAGCTTCACACCAGCAGTCCCCTTCCCACTGGATGCCCCCCGCTCTATCAACCCCGTTCCCTGGGTACCAGCTCCTAGAAAACCCTGCCCTGGGCTGCAGGGTGTCCCCCAAAGGGGCCCGCTTAGGGGCTCGGTATGTGCGCTGTCGCCAGTGATTTAAATTCCTCTCAGCTCCTTTTCAGAGGCCAATGTCTGGCTGGGTGCTCCGCCCAGCAAGCTACTCTCAGAGAAGGAAACTTGGGGGTCAGGTCAGGGGGCGGGGGCTGACGGAGGAAGGCGAGGGCGAGGTGGCCGCGGCAAGGGCAGAACAAAGCTCTCATGTGGCAGGTGCGGGACGGGGCAGGGGTAGGGGAGTTCCAGCTCAGCCGGAGGGGAAAGAGTGAGGCAGGGTGACAACAGGGGCTGGCAGGAAAGAGAGGTCCAGGCGACGCTGAGGTCTGGCAGGGACCCCTGCCCAAGGAAGCCGGAGGCGGCCCTGGGGAGCCCTGGCAGGGCCACCCGTGGTCCTCAGCAGGCGGACCTGCCCTGTGGTCACACTCTGTGTGTCCCCCAGGCCCGGGCCACACCCCACGCCCGTCAGAGGCAGCCAGGGAGGCGCCTGGCTGGATGTTGGGCTTCTGCACACAGATCGTGTTTCCTGATTTCCGAGGCACATCAGGGGTGTGTTCAAGGGAACCGGTACCTGTAGCCCTAAACCCCGTGGCTACGCTTCAGGTGCTTGGGTTCTGGGAGGAGGAATTCCAGCACCAGGGCGTGGGGAGGGGGAGAGAAGGTGGCAGGAGAAAACACACGTGTTTGGGGGAATCACTGATGAGGACAGCGCTCTGTGCAGTCAGTTCAGTCGCTCAGTCGTGTCCGACTCTTTGCGACCCCATGGACCACAGCACGCCAGGCCTCCCTGTCCATCACCAACTCTTGGAGTTTACTCAGACTCATGTCCATCACGCTGGTGATGCCATCCAACCATCTCCTCCTCTGTCGTCCCCTTCTCCTTCTGCCTTCAATCTTTCCCAGCACCAGGGTCTTTTCAAATGTGCACAGTAGGTGCTCAATAAACCAAGTGAACAGGCATTCTAGGACAGCTTTGAGCCCTTGAGGGGCTGCCGATGGCAGGCATCAGAGGATCCCCCAACAGCGCTGAGGCTGGGAACAGCGGTGGCCCCAAAAGGCTGACGCTGGACTGTATCCGGACCCGTGGGCCCTCTGAGGCACAGCGGCTGTGTGGTGATACCCGCCCTCACCCCGCCTCAGGGCTCCCCTGCACGGCTGCGGACAGTCACACCGTGCAGTGTGTGTGTGTGGGGTGGGGGGCAGTCACGATCCCAGGACCAGCCACCCCCCAGTCCAGGACAACAAAGGCCCCAGGGTCCCGCTGGTTCTTAGGAGCGTTCTGCACGGTCCCCGAGCAGGACTGAGCCCCCACAGCCTGCAGTGGCCACCCACCCATCCGAATGCCCCATGGCTCTCCGCCTCCATGCCCCAGCCCTCCCCCTTCTTCTTCCTGGGACCACCTCCCAGGTAAACCCCCTGCAGCCTCAGCCTAGTCACTCAGAACATAAATGACCGGGGGGGGGGGGGGGGGCACGGGGTGGTCCTTATAATTCTTACTTCTTGGAACTTCACGCCCAACTGCAGCACTAACCAGGGCCTTGGAGATGCCATTCTCCAGCAAGATCCTGGGGCCCCTAATGTCCAAGCAGAAGCAGGAGGTCAGAGCAGCAGGTCAGAGAGGGCTGACCGTGAGTCCTCAACCAGGATGAGGGCAAACAGACGGGGGGTGGGGGGGCTGGGCATGAAGCGGGGACCCGAGCTCCATCCATCGTCCGTCCTCCACTGGAGGCTGTTCACAGAGCCCTGACTTGAGGCAGTCTCAGCCTGGCGGGTGTGCACGGCAGGGCCACTGGGCGCTGGCTAGAGTCGGGTGGCTGGATCTCTCCAACCCCTCGTTCTTTGCGTGAAGAAACCCAAACCCCAGGCCATCCAGTGTGCCCACTTTGTGCAGGGGGCCGGCGGAGCCCCTGTGTGTGCGCTGAGGACAGCCCTGCAGGACTGAGTCGGGGCTGATGCCCAAAACGCCGCTCAGAACCCGGGAGCAGACGGCTCTCCAGGGACCGGGCTTCTCCTGACCCCGGCACCGGGCAGGGAGTGTAAAACAGCATCAGATGGGCTGGGCAGGGCAGGCAAGAGAACCAGCAACAGAGGCAGAGCTGCGAACCAGCCGGCTATGCCAGCTGATGCCATGGCGGACCTTGCAGGCTTTGCCTTGAGCCTTGGGACAGCTGTAACAACAAAAAAAACCACCCCAGGCCCCTGGCCCCACAGCCTATGGTCAGCCCTGAAAAGCAGGCGCTATTACCTCCACCTGAGAGGCAGGGAAACCGAGGCAAAGAGCAGTTGTGCAACCTGGTGGCTGGGACCCTAGCAGGTGGCAGTTGGGACTGGCACTCAGGTGTTCTGACCCCAAAGCCCTCGAGGCATCAAGCAAGACCACCTCCCTTGTTGCTTAGAAATCACCAGCCAAGGCAACACGGCACACGAAATCCCCCAATACATCACTCTGCAACAGAATTGGTTCAGCCTGGGTCCAGCTCCCCACTAGCCTGGAAGTCCCCGTCCAGGGTAGGAGACACCAGCAGGGGTCAGAGCACATCTCTCCCTCCCCAGGCCTTCCCCTGAACTCGGACTCAGCTGCTCTGCTGGCTTGGATACCAGGCAGATGTCCACAGAGATAGCTTCCCTGGCAGGCTGCAGAGAAAGGCCCTTAACCGGGCCCCCTCGGCATGAAGGGCAACACGCTTCCTGCCGTGAAACCGTCAGATGAGGTCCATGTGGCCCAGAAGGGTGATCCGAGACTTCATGGCTCACACAGCATGTTTCTCTGAACTGATGATGGCTGAGCCTCAAACCCAGACGATCTCCCCGCTGCAGTGGGGGGCGGGGGCGGAAGCAGGTGGTCAGAAGAAAGCAGGTCACACCCCTGAGAATGGCAGTGGCCTTTGTTTTTTCAGACGGGTACACTGAGGCCCAGAGAGGGAAGTCAGCTGGCCCAAGGTCACACAGAGGTCCAGCAGGTGGGCCTGAGAGTCTGGGGAGCTCAGACACTAATGGGACAGTTGATGCCAGCGGGGCTGGAGCTGGAGAAGCCTGGGATGGCTGTGAATGCTTCCTCCATCAGGAGCGGTCAGCTCCAGAAGACCCCAAGGGCCCGGCAGAGGGGACAGCAAGGGCCAGGGGTCGAGGTTACAGGGAGGCGTGTGACCCTCTCCTGGTCTGAGCGGTCCATCCCCAGGTGGATCCCTGGGGCCGAGCCACGACCCTGGACAGGAGCGCACTGGAGAGCCAGAGCCCGTCCTCAGGAGCAGACAGGGCTGGGCTGGGGCTGGCCCTGCCCTCCCAGCCACGCAGGCAGGTGCCACACCGTGGAACGAGGCCAGGCTCCTCGGCTCAGGTGAGGACATCGGCTGTGACTCCCCGCCCCACGCTGTCACCAGAAAGCGTCATCGTGAGGCCCCCAGGGGATCAAGCCTCACGCACCCCAAACACTCAGCCACACGCCATGAAGTCACCATCGCAACCCCTAATGCATGCAGGGGGACAGACAGATGGCGCCCGCACCCCCACCCCCGGCTGGACGCTCCAGGATTCAAATCCAGCTCTCATTCACCAGCGGTGGGGTGTGGTGCCCGACGCCGTCCTGGGCGTCCACTGCCCCACCTATGGGCGGGGACACCCCAGCGATCCTGAGAAGCCCTCAGCAGAGCCGGGCCTGAGGGGGGCCCCATGAGCCACAGCACCCTGACACTGAAGCAGGGTGCTGCCCGACACCCAGAGACCCTGGCGATGGAAACATCCCCGGGTAAACAAACACGCTGCACTCGGGTTGCTCTGTCTGTGTCCAAGTGGCCAGAAGCAGCCTGGCGGGTTGGCACCCGCTGACTAGGGCCCGCGGCAGCTCACAAGACCACACGATCACCAGGAAACATGAGCTGCCATCTGAACACCAACCCGAGTTTTCCTGTCCCAACTATTTTATCTGTTTCTCCAGCCTCTCTATCAGCCATGAAATTAAAAAATGCTTCCTCCTTGGAAGAAAAGTTATGATCAACCTAGACAACACATTCAAAAAGCAGAGACATTACTTTGCCAACAAAGGTCCATCTATTCAAAGCTATGGTTTTTCCAGTAGTCATGTATGGATGTGAGAGTTGGACTACAAAGAAAGCTGAGTGCCCAAGAATTGATGCTTTTGAGCTGTGGTGTTGGAGAAGATTCTTGAGAGTCCCTTGGACTGCAAGGAGATCCAATCAGTCCATCCTAAAGGAGATCAGTCCTGAATATACATTGGAAGGACCGATGCTGAAGCTGAAACTCTAATACTCTGGCCACCTGATGAGAAGAACTGACTCACTGGAAAAGACCCTGATGCTGGGAAAGATTGAAGGTGGGAGGAGAAGGGGATGACAGAGGATGAGATGATTGGATGGCATCACCGACTCGATGGACATGAGTTTGAGTCAGCTCCAGGAGTTGATGATGGACAGGGAGGCCTGGCGTGCTGCAGTCCATGGAGTCTCAAAGGGTTGGACATGACTGAGTGACTGAACTGAACTGAACTGATCCTCTCCTGCATACCAGGCACTTGGGACCCTCGGTCCCTGTGGAGATCCCAGAAGAGGTAGCATCAGAGGCTCAGAGAGGTCCAAGGATCCTGTGCTAGCAGGTGGCAGAGCTGGAATCTGAGCCCAAGAAAGAGCCTGTGTCTGCAGCGCAGGGGCCTTCTGACCCAGGGACCAGAGTCGGGCATCCAAGCAGCTCAGGGTCCTGACAGCTGGCCTGGCCCTGAGGCCCACCAGCAGGACAGACCCCTCCCAGAGGCTCCATGCCAGCCCGCCAGCTCCGTGCACCACCAGACTTGCCGACTCCCTCGTGCCGGCTCCCAGCTCTCCCACAAGACAGCTGACACTCTGGAGGGTCAGGGTGTCTGACTGGCGACTTGTCCAGAGTGTGGGTCACACTCCCTTTGCTGAGACAGTAAGACTGAGCTTTCCAAGAGTTCACCCAAGTCAGGACTTGGGTCCAGAGAACATGCTGACTGCCCCCAAATCACTTCTTAGGACGGAAACCAGAAAGAATTGAAGTATCTCAGGTGGCGGGTTAGGAAGTAGCCACGGATGCGAAGGACCAACAGTCGAGACGAGGATTCCCAGGCTGTCCAAGGGCTGCCGGTTCTGGGGCAATGACCATCCTCCTTAGACACAATTTCAGATGAATTTCTGACTCAGGATGATTTGTCTTCGGCTACACCTAAGTCAGATGGTGTCACCCATGGAAACTGGGGCACTTGTGTTAAGATCCATACGCTGCCAACTGGGAGACCTCCATTCAAGCAAAGGAGTGGCCCCTGCAGATGGGATCACCCAACCTGACACCAAGTCATGGGTTTTGGAAGCAGCTCGCGCCGGAACCAACGCCCTCTTGTTTCAGATTCCTCATTGCAGAAGGTAAGCGCACACAATGAAAACAAAACTGGGCAAGGTGACAGGAAGGGTAAGGATGCCGGTGGGGGGAGCACTAGCTCTTCCGCCGCCTCCAACAGAGGGGTCGCCCTGGACGACGGCACGACAACCTCCTTCTGGCCTGCTCCCTGCGCCGCGTCACAGCGCGGAGGTTGCATAGGACGCACCACTTTGTCCTCGGCTGTTTTCTAAATGAAGCTTTTCTTAGGCACTTTCTCCTAACTGAGAAACTCCAGTCACACAGGTAACGAGAACGTTCTCACCACTCGCCTCCCCCAGGAGGGCATGGTTCAGGAAGACACGATGCTGCTTGCTCTGTCTACAGCTGCCCCGGGCCTGGGGCAGCACTGGGCACACAGTAGGGGCTTAGGAACCATCTGTCGACCGGACGAAGCACCCACGGCCCCCGTCCCGTCGCTCCCCACCACATACATGCAGCAGGTTTCTGACTTTCTGCCGCTGTTATGAATGCCCGTGGTGACGGCAGAGCCCCGCCTCGGATTAGAAATGCGTTTCTCTGTTTCAAAGGCCGAAGAGGACTGGGACTCAGGCTCTGCGTCTACCGCACACTCTCCTGGCCCCGGGACGGCCGCCTTTCCTTCTGCCGGGCTCGGTTTCCCCTCCGTGTGGGTAGGTGGGGTAGGACCGGAGCATCCCCCAGGCCCCTTCCAGCTCCACGTTCCTAACCCATCAGCCGCGGGAAAAGAAGACGGCTGAGCTGCCACCCAGCTGTCCACCTGGGCCTGCCCTCCCCTTCTGGGCTGAACTGCATCCCTCCCGCAAATCCATAATCCAGTATGACCGGTGTCCTTTTAGGAAGAGAGGACACAGACCCACACAGAGGGAAGGCCACCTGAGGACGCAGGGAGGAAATGGCCACTTGCAAGATGAGGCGAGAGGCCACAAGAAATCAGCCCTGACCACACCTCATCTCAGACCTCCAGCCTCCAAAAGCGTGAGAAGACACATGTCTGTTGCTTAAGCTGCACGGTCAGTGGGCACCTTGTTACAGCAGCCCTGGCAGACTAATGCAACCCCCCCACCATGAAACTCATCTGGGAGAATCCTGCCCACCAGAACTGCAGCCACCCGGGCAGGACACACAGGCGCCAAGAAAGCACAAACCCGGTGCCCAGAGGTGGCAGAGTTGGTTCTGGAGCCCCTCTGGGCTCAGGCTCATCCCTCTGCCTCACTTTGCCTTGCCCCCCGTGACTGCACGGACTGGGATGCTAGGAGACCACCATCAGGCTCACCATCGTCTCCTGGGCCCCACCTGGGCTCTGGGACAACGCCAGCCTTCCCTGGGGAGGGCCGTCAGGGGATGTGCCCTTGTGGACGAGGGAAGCCCCTGACCTATCAGATGTGCACAGTGGCCAGGCATGAGAGCCCAGGTGTGCGCCAGCGGTGCACACAGAGCTGAAGGGGCTCCCTCCATACGGCGGGGAAAGCGGGCCACGGGTGACTGAACAGAACGCAGCTCGCGTGCGCGTCCAGGCTTATCTGATGCAGAATGCCAGCTCCTCCCGCCTCACCATCCTGCTTCCTCATCTCCCCGAACACTTGCAGTGAATGCGCAAAAAAGCAAGTAGGCACGGGGCCTTGAGGCCACACCAGAGCCCTCTCAAAGGTGCCCTGAGTTATCAGACTGAAGGAAGGCATGCCCACAGCCTGCACAGCATAAAGGAAAGGGGAGCCTCCCACCCGGGGCCACAGTTCAGGTCCCCTTAGGCTCTGACCGTCGGCTGGTCTGGGCCGCTGGAGACTGGACCACATGCTCCCAGCCACACTTGCTGGCGCTCAGCTCTGGGATGATGCCAGCCTTCCCCAGGGAGGGGTGACAGGGGACCTGCCCTTGTGGATGAGGGAAGCCCCTGACCTTCCAGATATGCACAGGTGTCCGGCACCAGAGACCACCGTCTACTCTCTCCCATCGTGGCTGTGGGTGAAAATTTTACTGCTGTGCAGGTCACGGGCCGGGCCATGAGCGACAGGTGGAGGGTCGGCGTGCCCACTGCCCGTCCCAAAGGGCTGCACTGACTCAGGCTGAGGTTCACCGACCCGCACAAGCCACCAAGGGAGGACCCACTACGTGCGGGATTTCCCACTATTACCTCATCTTCTCCATGGGGGCAACGATACTGCTTTCAGGAAGCCAAGCTCAGGAAGCGGTCACGCAGGGTCCAAGACCAGCAGGTGGACACTATGATTCAAACCCCAGTCTCCTTGCCCTCTGGTCCCCCCCCTCAGGGCCCCTGGTGCCCACCTACCCCTGCTCCGCACAAACACAAATGAGAGGGGAAATGCCAGGGTTCCTTCCAGGGCTCCCCCTGATTACAGGAGAGATCGGAGGGATCAATTACAGTCGAGGAGAGCCTAAAATTATCTGGTACACCCTGCCATTACCCCCCCCACATCTACCATTAGATAAATGTGTCTGGAGGCTCTGCCAAGGTGGGGTGCCCTGCTCCCCAGCCACCTCCAAAGAACAGGTTGGCCATTTCAGAAATCCTCTTCTAGAGAAGTCTGCCTCCTCCAGCCTGCCATTTGCTCTCAGCTTCTCTGTCAACTCCCACTGCCCGTGTGGTCCCTCCTTCCTCAACTAGGAGGGGGAGGGGACAGATTCCTCTTGTGGTCTGTGGGGGGGGTGGCGCTCCTGGGAAACATAGGTCCCAAGCAGACGACATACAGTAAATGATCCCTAAAGGCACACTCCCTCCCCAGTCCTGTTTGCTCCCTACTCTCTCACCCCCGTCCCCAGGGAGGAATGGTTGTCTCCTCTGGTTTCTGCCCAGTGGCCAGGGGTCCATACTGTAGTCTGCAGGCGAGATGGGCTCAAGGCAGGACACAGGAGTCAGGAAGCACCAGCTTCAAAACCCAGCCCCACTGCAGGACCTGAGCAAGTGACTCAAGCCTGGTGAGCTTTGGTCGCACCCTGGAAAATGGGGTGATGGCCTCTCCCTGCCAAGGAATGTAGGGACAAGCCCTCCAGCCAGGGCTGGGCCCCCAGAAGGCTCTCAAAACGGGGGCTCCGGTCACTCCAGAGTCTCTCAGGAGACAAGGCCCCCCAGCGGTAGGCCTCAGTTTCCCCAAGCGCACTAGGTGGTGGTGACGAGCGATTTTTCCAGCGCCGCACAGAGGCTGTCAGACCCTGCGGGTGCGGCCCCAGAGGCAGCAGCCTGGGTACGCAGTGGAGGGGACGAGGGGCCGGAGAGATCACCGCGCGCATCGCGGAGGGCCGCACACAAACTGCGGGCTCCGCGCCCCCAAGTCTGCTCTGGGCGAGCCCAAGGCGCCGGGCGGGGTGGGGTGTCGACCTGACGCCCCTCCCAACCCACCTACCCACCCAGGCGCTGCAGGAGTCACACGACGGCGGCGCCCCGCTGCCGCCAAGCCCTCACCCCCGACCGGTGTCACGCACCTCTCCGCCGCAGGGTCTACGGCGACAGCGCGCCCTGCGCCCGGACCCTGCTGCGACCCCGCACGCCGGGGAGAAAAGCAAAGGAGCGGCGCAGTCCAGGCAGCCCAGCGCAGCCAGGCGGTGCGGCGCTCGGGGAAAGGGGTCCCCAGGCGCGGGGACAGGGCGGGGGGTGGGGGGCGCGCCTGACCTGCCACACTGCAAAGACCCTGGAGCGCAAGTCGGCTGCAGCCGCGGGGCGGTTTCCGTCTGCAGGTGCAGGCATCCCAGCCCTGGCGGCGCCGCGATCCACTCGGGGAGGCCCCGGGTCCCCGCACACTCACCCGCGCTCATCTCAGCGGCAGCTCTGAGTCGGGTCGCCGGGGCGGGACGGCAGCCGGACGCCCGTGTCCGCAGGTGCAGCGCCTGCAGGCGGGATGGGCCGCCCGCCCGCAGCGCCGCCGCAGCCCCTCGGCGCGCCAGCCCCGCCCCGCAGGCCCCGCCCACCACGAAGCTCCCTATACCACCCCGCCCCTATACCGGATGCACTCTGGGAAATGTAGGCCCAGCGCCCCGCTCCTCCTCGCTCGGCGCCACCCGCCGCCCTCGGATGGACTACAGTTCCGGCAGGCTGCGCGGCCCGCGCATGCGCAGGCGGGCGACGCCGCTGCGGCCTCCCGCAGCCCAGGCGTAGGGGTCTCTGCGGAGCTGTCCGCGCGGCCTGGCCGGGTGGCTGGCGGCCTGGCCGGGTGGCTGGCGGCCTGGCCATCGGCGGCTGCCAAGAGCCCACGAGCGGGCCAGGAGCGCGGCCGGGTGAGGCGCAAGCTTGGTGCAACGAGCCGCACTGGGCCAACTCCCTCCCTCCCCAGTTTGCAGAAGAGAACCGAGGCAGGGGCAAGCGGGGGTAGGCAGGGTTTGCCCAGTTGCCCCGGCGAGGGGCGAAGCCTGCGCTCCTGACCCCGGATCTAGGGCTTGGCGGCGGCGACCCGATGGCCTTCCCCAGGCTCCCGGAGCGCCGCACCGGCTAGCGCCGTGGCGCAGTCTGCGGGCCCCCATCCCTCCCCCATCCCCAGGAGCCGACTGTCCTCTGTGACGTCAGTAACCTCCCTGGTCCAGCCCAGGGAGGGCCTGGGTCCCGGGTACAGCAGAGGGAAGGCCCTGGGTGGGAGCAAGGGGACCCCAGTGAGTTTCTGGTGCTGTTGGAAGGGGTGTTCTGGGGTGGGTGTGGAGGGTCAGGATTGGCCGGTTCAGAACGTGGACTCCCTGGACCTGGCCCGGCCTGGTGGCAGAGAAGGGAGGGCTGGTCCCAGAAACTGTGAACTCTGAGCAGAACCCGGAAGCAGGAGCACGTAACTCTTCCTCGGCCTCCAGCAGCGTCCACCTACTCCCAAGAGGGGCTGGCGGGGAGCAGGGAGGCCAGAGGACAGCGGCTCCTGGGGAGAACCAGCCATGGGCAATGCGGCCGGTTGGCCCCAGCCCCACACACCCTGGCAACCTGGAAAGCCTGGCCGGGCTGGCTGTTTGTGTAGCTGCCTGGCTCCAAGCCTGTCCGCTGGGGCCTTTTGCCCACAACACGAGTGGATGTGATGATGGAAGGATGCTCACAGGGGTCAGGTGCCCTCTTCTCCACCCAACGGCCCTCTCAGGCAGTGCAGACCTGAGCAGTCCCTGCCCTTCTGTGGGCATCAGGGCCCCACCCGTGAAGTGGCAGAGTGCGATCCACCACGGGTGGGAGCATTAAATTCTGGTGGTTAGTCCTGGAGAGGGCAGGGCCTGGCCAGTCAGGGTGGGGGCCTGGGGTGTCTGACTCCCTCGTGGGGAGCCTGGTTTCTTCTCCGTGTGCATTGTTAGACTGTGAGGAGTCCCCACCTCTCTAGATACTTCTGAGGCCCCCATGGGCTAATGTGCGCTGGGCCCCAGCAGCAGCTGAGATCAATAGCTGTGTTTGATATTATCATGCAGTTGTTACCCCTTCTCAGTGACTTGTATAAGCCAGGCACAGAGTGGGCACCCCACAGATAGCCTGCTGAGTAGAGGGAGGGAAGGAGAGAGGGTGCTGACCCTAAGCACCCCGTACCTTCCAGGCCATCACCCGGGGCAGCAGGGCAGACGCCCACCCAACATCACAGCACCCACCGCCCCCTCGTGTCCTCTTTAGGAAGCTTGCCATCAAGTTCCCCACTGAAAGGGGTGGACAGGCCCTTGCTCCCAAGTCCCTGTGAGTCAGAGAGCGAGTGTGAGCGGCCTGCTTCCAAAGGTCCTCCCGACGCAGTCACCGGGGGCCTCCCAGTGGAGCTGGCCCCGCCTCTCTGAGCAGGCCCCTTCAAATGGAGCAGGGACTGGGGAATTGTAGCCGTTCTCGACTCCTTGAGGCAGGAACCTCAGGGTCATGTGGTTCCAGCACATTCTTTCACTGGGGTAGAAGCGAAGGCCCAAGGAAATCCTGCCAAAGTCACACGGCAGGTTGGCAGCGAGGGAGAACCCCAGTGTCCTGCAGCCACACCTCTGCCCCCCTTGCCCTGGCCCGGCTCGCTCTTCCACAGGAGCTCCCTGCGGGCTAGGCCTGCCCGCTCATCTTCCTCTGGCACGGTGCCCACAGAGGCTGGGTGATCTGGGTGGACGGAACTAGGTTTCGGTTGTCATCCTTGTGAACCAGGTGTGACCTCGGGCAACTCGTTCACCCTCTCTTGTGTCTCAGCTTCCTCATCCCTCAAACAGCAGCTGACCCACGGGGTTCTTAGGAGGATCCCATGAGTCATGTGAATAAAACACTTCGAAGGGCAAAAATGCCAGGGTTCAGGAAATGATGGTTATCATTACATTTATTGAAACAGGCCAGAGAGCAGTATGGGCTGTCACCAGCCCTCAGAGGGTGTTGCCTTTGCTCACCTGTCCTCTATCCAGCCATCCACCCACCACGTATTCAGTACCTTTAGTGAACTGGGCACCGTTTTAATAAAGAAAACAAATTTGTTTTCAAATTAGTCATCTAATTCATTGTAGAAAGAGCCCTGAAGGAGGGAGTGTCAGAGGGGCTCCTTGGCACGAGGACCTCCCAGACAGGCTCACAGCCAAACCAAGACCCTTCCAACGTCTGCTGCGTACGTTCAGATGTTCAGAGGACCCGCTGGGCCTTGCTGGGTGCCAGTGGCTACCCCCCACCTTCTCCTCCTGCCAGGCTCACGCCTGTGGGTGGAAGGAATGCCCTGGGGTGACCCAGGCCCCTTCCTGCAGGCAGAGTAGAAGCCACACCTGCTCCTTGGCCCATGTACCCCCAAACGTTCCCCTGGGGAAGTCCCCATCTCATTTCACAGGGACCCCCTTCCAGGCCGTCACGAGTGGGTGCCCCGGGTGGCCCCGCTGGCCCTCCTGTTCCTTCCACCCTTGCCCCATCTTTCCTGCCTGCAGACTTAGCAGGTTTCCTTCGGTTTCATCTTCCCCGTGACCCTAGAAACAGGGCCCTAGTCTATCTCCAGGCTTGGGGAGAGGACACAACCTGGCCAGGCTGCTCTCAGGGCAAGTGCAGAGGGGTTGACTTTCCAGGGGGTCGACCAGGTCCCCTGGCTGCACCTCCAGCGGCAGCGCTGGTCCACATCCCTCCCGGAATGGGCCTTGGGGCACTCAGACTTCCAGCTCCAAGATGAAGATGGGCACTCGCACGTTTGGCCCCTGCTCTGTGGCCCAGTGCCCTCCTTGTCCAAACCTGGGCTCAAGGGAAGCCAGGGGTATAATCAGGGCTGGATGGCAGAGCCCTGGGTCATAAAGGAGGGTGTGCCTAAGTGCCAGCAGGCAGGTGCCAGGCAGCTATAGGGGCCTCATGGGCAGAACCCAGGTAGGACCCTGGAGAGGACATGGGCAGCTCCACATCTTCTGTTTCCTGACCACTTACCAGGAGATGTGGGTTGTGCCTGTGATGGAGACTGCAGAACAGGGAGGGGCGGCCTCTGCCTGCCCCCGCCCCGCCCCACCAGCTGGTCCTAGAGTCAAGCCTCTCACAGCAAAGCCTGCTCTCCTGCAGGCACCAGGCTATAATTTGGAAGTTCTGTCCCTGGTGACCCAGAGGTGATCACAAAACACAGAAGCAATCAAAGCCTAAGCGTTCCTTCTCAAGCGTCCACTAGCGCCTTGCTCGGCTACAAGCACAGCCATCCCGGGGGTGCCTTCGGGGAATACATTTCCTGCATGGGCTGCACCAGGTGAGGGTTCCCAAGAAATTAGTCCAGTGACCTACAGGTAAAGGGCTTTTCTTTCCGTGACAAACGCCCTGGAGGCAGATACAGGCATCTGCTGCAGCTCCGAGGGCCTGGAAAGCCCTTCAGAATTAAGGCCATCTGTCCTGAAAATGTTTACTGCCCTTTGGTGGGTCCTGAAGGCCTTGGGAAGGGAAGGATGTTGAGGGATGAGGGATGATGGGCACAACGCCGACCGCGTGGTCTGGGGCCAGTGGGCATCTGTGCTGCTTTCTTGAGGCCTGCCCAGGAGGGGCTGAGAGGGAGAAAGGTCGAGAGGGGAGGGCTGCTTAAATGGGGCAGAAGAGCCTGGTGGAGGGGTTTGTCTCACCCCCAGTGGGGCCAGCCTCATACTCAGGTAGGAGGAGCAAGGGCTTTGAGGGACTTCCCTGGCAGAACAGTGGTTAGGACTTCCGAGTTTCCACTGCCCTGGGCCTGGGTTTGATCCCTGGTCAGGGAACTATGATCCCATAAGCTGCACAGTGTGGCCCCAAAATGGGGGGGTGGCGGATGGCAAAATACAGATGAGGATGCCAAGGGTCAAGGCAGGTGAGGCAAGCAGTCAGGACGATGGTTGCAATGCTCTGGGACCGCTCTGTGCCAGAGAGCCCCCCATTACTATCCTCAGCGTCATCCTTGCACCCATTGAACAGATGGGGAAATCGAGGCTTCGCTTGCCCAAATGCAAACTAGTCCCCTGCAGAAAAGCTGGGATACACAGCCAGGCTCTTCTGAAGGGTGAGCCTGTGGGATTTGGCACGCATCTCTCCTGGGTCTGCTGGACCTTCAAGGAGCACTGAGGAGGTCAAGAGACGAGGCAGAGGGGCCTGAACTGAGGATGAGGAGGTCGGACCATAGGGACCTGTGGCACTGGAGCCAAACCATGCCAGGCCTCTCCCCCCTGGGCTGGGGGATGGCCCACCCTCACCTGAGCTCAGCGTCACCCACTGGACTCACCAGAGAGTCCCTCCTTGGAGAAGACCACTGAACCCCAGCTAAACCAGGGGCCACCTCCATTCCCCGAGGCTGACTGTCCTTGCCAGGTTGCCAACTCGTGTTGTTTATCCCTCTTGTCTGACTCCCTCACCAAATGTCAGGCTGCCCAGGCAGGGCTTATCATGGGGTCTCCATCACTTCCTGGGGTCTCCAGGGCATCCCAGGGTCTCCAGTTTCCAGTGGATCCTGGGGTCGCCAGCGCATCCCGGGGTCGCCAGCGCATCCCAGGGTCTCCAGTGTGGAGGAGCGTAACCATTGAACTCCAGGATCAGCATGTACCCCTCCACCCTGATGCTCCCTTTGCTGCCTCTCACTCACAGCAAAAACAAAGAGGTGAGCCTCCCCTTCCCCACATTCCTGACCTCGCCCTGGGTCTGCCAAGACTTCCCGCCAATTGCTTCTCCCTAGAGAGTGCCTGGTGTGACTGGGCTCACCTGGGGCCTGGTCTAGAAAGGCACCACCCTGGAAACCCAGCCGTGCAGACGTCTTGTACATGGGAGGCCCCAGTCTCACGGCAGAGCCACCTCGAGAGACTCCAAACCACCCAGGGCACCTCTGGGCCTTCTCTCGTCCAAGCCGCGTGGGTTTCTCTGTCCTTTCTTCACCGCCAAACCCAGCCCAGAAATTGATTCACTTAACAGCCAAATGGAGAAACAAATGAAATATGATTTCATTGTGGGAGCTTTCCAGCCGCTCAATAATTTAAAACGAGGCCATATGAAACCAGGAGTAAAAATGACATGTGACTCACTCCTTGGAGCCTCACTCCTTCAAACACGGGTCCACACACCTGGATTATTCTGCGAATTCAGATGCAGCCTCAGCATCCCATGCCTGTCACTCACCCTGAATTCTCCAGGCGGGACAGAAAAAGGCTATGTGCGTTCATCGTCCGTGACGGCTGAGTCTGCTCCGTCATTTGGATGGCCTGGCTAACTCCGAGCGCTTTGCAGACTTGGCACCGTTTCGCCATCACAGAGAAATTACATGAGAGGGTTCATTACAAGTAATGAAGTAGGACGTCGGGGCCTGATTCGGGAAAGGATGCACCGTAGGCAAGACTTGGATTTTTGGCTAGTGATCAAGAAGCCATTTCTCTAATTAAATTTGGTGCTTGTGCAGCAGAAAACAGACGAGGGGAGTTAGGAGTACGTGAGGGAAATAGTGAAAGGGCAGGGCCAGCTCATTCCCAGGTGCGGTGCGTTGGGCAGGGCGTTGATTGAGCACTTCCTGCATACCAGCCCCTGTGCTGGAGACGAGAGAAGAGCCGGGCTGGTTCAAGGGGTAACTGGAATCCAAGGTGGCCTGGTGTCAAACGGGGGCCTGAACAACAGAAGTTTGCTGTTCTAGTTGGAGGCCAGACGTCTGAGATCAAGGTGGTGGCAGGGCTGCCCCCTCCCTAGGAGCTCCCGAGGAGGCTCCTTCCTTGATCCTGGGAGGCTTCTGGGTCTCCCGGGCACCCTTGGTGTCCCTGGGCTCAGAGCTGCGACTCCCGTTGTGTTTGGGGGGCCTGCCCTCCTCCAGCATGACTTCATCTTAGCTAATGACTTCCGTGGAGACCATATTTCCAACTAAGGCCAAGTGCACAGATCCCAGAGGGTGTGACTTGAGCCTGTCTTGGGCAGCGGGGAGAGAGGGGGACACGATTCAGCCCAATGTCACCGACACAAGGGCCTCCTGGGAGTAAAGCTTCAGTTCTGAGGCCCCCTGGTTTGTGAGAAGAGAGACACCAGGTCACACAGGGAACCAGGTTCCCAGCCACTGCAATCATCTGGATGCCGCAGCCTCTGGAGCCATCCCCTAAGACATCAGTGTTTGTCATGTTGCTGAAGCCACATCACATTGAAATGTCCCGGGCAGAGTCTCCCTCCAGATGGCTCAATGCTGGGATCCCTCTTGACCTAAGCTGCAGGACGGTGCGGGAAGCCTCTCCCCCAACCCCGCCACCTGCTCCCCACCTCACCCCACCCCACCCCACCCCCAGCCTGGCAGGGGAACTGGGGGAATTCCTGAGAGCATCTGGCTTCCTTGACCCCCATCCGAGATGGTAAGAAAGGTGACACCTCCCAGCTCTGTTCCAGGCAAGACTCAGCAAGAAAAGCGCATCGGCTGTGTGTCAGGGAAATGCTTCAGAGGTCAGCCTGCCAGGAAGGAGAAGTAGGCTCACAGTGGGTATTCCCTGGGCCCCCAGTTCTTCACCCCGTGGGGGCCGGTTAGAAGCCAGTGTTCAGTTTGTGAATAATAATCGGCAGCGTTGTCTATACGGGCATCCCCTGGTGGCTCAGATGGTAAAGAATCCACCTGCGATGCCGGGGACCCATGTTTGATCCCTGGGTCGGGAAGATGCTCTGGAGAAAGGGAATGGCAATCCACTCCAGTACTCTTGCCTGGGAAATCCCATGGACAGAGGAGCCTGGCAGGCTACAGTCCACGGGGTCACAAAGAGTCAGACACGGCTGAGCGATGACACACAAATTGTCTATATAGCCTCCTTGGGACGAGGCCACAGACCAGGAACCCCATTTTATAGCAAAGAGTGTGTGACACTGAGTCCCAGACCATGAGCTCTGCTTGTCCTGCCCCCGCCCCCAAAGAAAAAGACATCTCCAGAAGCTGCCAGCTGAGAGAACGGCCCCTTCCAAGGCGCAGTGCAGGGACTGCTCCCCGTGGGTGGCGCCCTGTTCGCCAGGATGCAGTACGTGCTCAGAAAAGCAGGAGGTTCACGGGGCTGGAACCGAGGCCAGAGCGCTGCTGGCCCTTCCAGCGTCCCCTGGTAGGGGGTGTGCCGTTCATCTCTGCGGTCTCGAGCTCTGCTGGACCAGGGGTCCCGGCTCAGCGTGCATGGAGGGGACCCTGGCTTCCAACAGGAGATGGAGCAAAGACTCCTTCGAACTTGAAACTGACCGCTCATGGGGACCTCAGAGCAGTGGGTCAGAAGGCAGAGTCGCTCTCCTGGGGGTGGGAGTGGGGTGCAGTAACTGACCATCCTCAGGAGGTAGGGGCACCCTCACAGCGAGGGCAGCGGGAGTGAGCCTGGCACCCCGAGGACCACAGCGGCACCCCTGGGCTCTTCCGCCGAGATGGCAGTGGGCGCAGGGGAGGCGGAGCAAGGACCACCAGCGGGGAGGGCTGGTGAAGGTCTGGGCCTCCAGAGACCTTGATGGAAGTGCCGGCCCAGGGCGTGGAGGAGATAGAGAATGAGGGTCCCCGGGAGCCCCACCTGAAGCCACAAGGCCACACCCTGTTGTGCTGAACCTCCTGAGCGAATCTGTAGAGACCACGGGCCTCCAAGAGGCAGCCTGGGGGCCTGGCCTTGACGAGGGCGGTGAGCAGGGTGAAGCCACACGGGAGCTGGACTGTGTGGGGCACGTCGGGCGCGCTGCCCTGCACTTCGCTTCGATTCTGCCCTGGGCTTTGCTGACACGTGTCCCGGGTGCCTGCGAGATTGCCCCACATGCCAACCCAGGGGGGCAAGGCCACCCTTGACCGGGTGTGTGTGAGTCAAGGGGGCGTGCAAGTCTCTGCACTCATGGCCCCTCTTCTAGGCTCATCCCCCAGGCATGTTCCACGTGGCTCCTTAGAAGATCTCAGTGGGATCAAGGCCCTGGTGCCTGCGGGCTGACCAGATTAACAGTGTCCATTCATCACTGCCCTCTGCCCTCTCCCCAGGACCCACTCCCGTCCCCAGAGTCCCTTTCACAGTAAACTTCCTCTTCAAAGCCCTGTCTCCCTTTCTGGAGTGGAGTTAGGGAGGGAAGACCAGGCTATGACGTGCAGGGGTCAGAGCCAGCAGACAGGAGGCTGCCTGGACTGGGTGGGGTGGGGGGGTGTCCTGAGGAGCCCTGAATACCAGACACAGATCCTGGGGGACCAGACTCCCCGGGGAGTCTCAGAATCAGAGCAGCCAAGTCCTGTGTCTGAGCTTTGAGTGATTGTGATCGTGAACCTGACCTTTGGAGAGACCGGGGGACAGCATGGCCGCAGACCCCATGCGTGTGGGCCGGGGGGAGGGAGACAGGGAAGCGACAGAGGAGGAGGTGCAGGTGGGGGCGGAGGACGGAGCTGGCCGAGGTCTAACGCCAGGACTCCAGAGAGGGACGTGGGGGCTGTTTTCTCCCCGGGATGCTTGGCGGGCGGAGGACATTCCGGCCTCACGGGGGTGCGAGGGGGTTCACTCGTGAGAACGGTGGATGCCGGAGAGCTCTAGAGCTCCATTTTCTCAAGGAACCCTGGATGAAAAAGGCTCAAGGTAGGGAAAAGTCGAGTCCTTGGCCTCAGAGTCCTGCCCCCTGGTCACTGAACTCCTTTTTCTAAGCCCGTCCCAGGCTGCTGGGAGGGACGGGGTGGGGGGTGGGGTGTGGTTCTTGCTGATAACAAGTAATCTGACCTGCTCTCTGAACAGCAAACCATCTGCCTTCTTGCACTTGGTGGGAAGGAGAGACACCGAGCTACAGAGGCAGAGAAACACCGTGGCAGTCCTGAAGCCTCCAACTTCTGGAAATGAAAGTGTTAGTTGAGTTGGTCCCTCAGTTGTGTCTGACTCTCTGCTGCCCCATGGGCTGTAGCCCACCAGGCTCCTCTGTCCATGGGGATACTCCAGGCAGAATACTGGAGTGGGTTGCCGTGCTCTCCTCCAGGGGATCTTCCCAACCCAGGGATAGAACCTGTTTCTCTGTATTGGCAGGCAGAATCTTTACCATCTGAGTCATCAGCAAAGCTCAACTTCTAATCAGGGAAAACCCCGCATGTGGGCTTTCTGAGCAATGATGCCCACAACCCAACCACCAGCCGCAGAGAATGGATTTCCCCTTGTCATGCTGTGGTCCCTCTCTGGGCCTCACTCTTCCCATCTTTGAAATGGGAACAATGCGAAGGCCCTCACAGGCTGGCTGGGATGCACTGATGAGGTGCTGTGAGCTCAGTGACCCCCAGTCCCACAGGCAAACAGGGGGTGTGAGAGCCCCTCAGTGTCTCTGGCTCTGGCAGCTTCAGCCCTCTGGCCGCCGTGGAGCCCCCCACACGGAAGTCCTCACCATGAGCAGAACAACCACCATACTCAGTGAAGTGCCCTTCCTGTGCCTGGGGGGTTCAGGGGGACAACCCACCCCCAAACTATGAGAGCTTTAGGGCCTGACCCTAAAGAGGATCCTGGGTGGGGTGGGGGTGGGGCACATGTCAGAGAAAACCCAGAGCTGGAGAGATTTTATTCTGGACTATTGCAACAGGTCAGTCCTTCAACCCTGAGTGTTCATTGGAAGGACTGATGCTGAAGCTGAAGCTCCAATACTTTGGCCACCTGATGTGCAGAGCTGGCTCATTAGGAAAGACCTTGATGCTGGGAAAGATTGAAGGCAGGAGGAGAAGGGGACGACAGAGGATGAGATGGTTGGATGGCATCAGTGTCTCAGTGGACGTGAGAGATGGGGAAGGACAGGGAAGCCTGGCGTGCTGCAGTCCATGGGGTTGCAGAGTCGGACACAACTGAGCAACTGAACAACGATTGCAACGGGGGAACCAGGCTCAGTCCTGAATACAGGGTCATGGGGGTCATGGCCCAGGGGCAGGTGGGGTCAGTGGATGGAAAATCACTGAGGGAGACCACCAGGTTGAGGTCGGTTCTGGCTTAACAGCCTGAGGACGTCCTTGCTGAAGGCTGGACATCAGGCATCCGCTAGGGGGCGCTGGGGGTGAGGCATGAGACGCTTTAGCTGGTTCTGTCTTTCGAGGACAAGGCTGGAATGAACTCTGGGCGACATAAAATAGATAACTAACAAGGACCTACAGTGTGGCACAGGAAACGCTCCTCGATGCTCTGTAACGACCTAAATCAGAAAAGAATCTCCAAACGTGGATCTGTGTATATATACAACGGATTGACTCTGCTGTACGCCTGAAACTAAGCACTGTAAATCAACAGTACTCTATAGAAAGGGCTCAGAGGGACTGACTAAGATTTAGTCAGAGTTTTGGTCACGCACATGCATGTCAGATCCAAAGAGCCCTGCAAAGGCTTTGAAAGCTGAACTGACCCTGAAACCACCATCTACACAGACCTGACTGGGATCTGGGGTCCCGCCCCACCAACGTGACCGCTTCTAGGGAAAAGCATTGCTTTCACAGGTCAGAGAGTGTTTGGAGAGGCGACAGAACTGTTTTCTATTTTCGTGGGGCGAGATGTGTTCAAACTAGTAACACGGGACACCAGAACAAAATAAATTTTTCTCTAAGTAAAATTTGTTTTAACTTATATGTAGGGTACATCATGTGAAATGCCAGGCTGGGTGAAGCACAAGCTGGAATCAAGATTGCCGGGAGAAATATGAATAACCTCAGATATGCAGATGACACCACCCTAATGTCAGAAGGCAAAGAACTAAAGAGCCTCTTGATGAAAGTGAAAGAGGAGAGTGAAAAAGTTGGCTTAAAACTCAATATTCAGAAAATTAAGATCATGGCATCTGGACCAATCACTTCATGGCAAATAGATGGGGAAACAGTGGAAACAGTGACAGACTTCATTTTTTGGAGCTCCAAAATCACTGCAGATGGTGATTGCAGCCTTGAAATTAAAAGACGCTTACTCCTTGGAACAAAAGTTATGACCAACCTAGACAGCATATTAAAAAGCAGAGACATTACTTTGTCAACAAATGTCCGTCTAGTCAAAGCTATGGTTTTTCCAGTACTCATGTATGGATGTGAGAATTGGACTATAAAGAAAGCTGAGTGCCAAAGAATTGATGCTTTTGAATTGTGGTGTTGGAGAAGACTTTGAGAGTCTCTTGGACTGCAAGAAGATCCAACCAGTCCATCCTAAAGGAAATCAGTCCTGAATATTCATTGGAAGGACTGATGTTGAAGCTGAAACTCCAATACTTTGGCTACCTGATGTGAAGCACTGACTCATTGGAAAAGACCCTGATGCTGGCAAAGATTGAAGGCAGAAGGAGAAGAGGGCAACAGAGGATGAGATGGTTGGATGGCATCACCAACTTGATGGACATGAGTTTGAGTAAGCTCCAGAAGTTGGTGATGGACAGGGAGGCCTGGTGTGTTGCAGGCCATGGGGTCATGGAGAGTCATTCACGACTGAGCGACTGAACTGAACTGAAGAACAGCAAGAATTAAGTGCCCTCGTTGTGCTGGGCACAGGGCATTCCTGAACTTTATTTATAGTCCTTCACCAGCTCTGTGTCATGATCCTCTCGCACAGGCAAGGAAACAGGCTGACGCAGGGAGGGGTCTTCCCAGGTCATGTCACTGGGGGCCAGGGCTCAGGACCAGAGACCCAGATCCACACTGCATTCTGTAGGGCCTGGCACATAGTAGGCATGCAGGGCTGGGCTGCGGTCTGGACGAAGAATTGGACCAAGGACCGTGTAGTCCCTGCAGCCATCCAGCCCACCCACGGAGTGAGCAGGACGTCCTCCCAGGTCGGGGCCTCCTTCCTTCCCTGCGGCTAGTTAACCAGGACCTTCTTTTACTGCCATTGTTGGCTGTGCTGGGTCTGTGCGGCTGTGCACGGGCCACTCTCCAGGCGTGGCGCACAGGCTTCTCACTGCCGTGCCGTCTCATTGCCGAGCACAGGCTCAGTATTTGTGGCGCCCGGGCTCAGTTGCTCTGCGATACGTGGGATCTTCGCAGACCAGGGATCGAACCTGTGTCCCCCGCACTGGCAGGCAGGTGCTACCCACTCTGCCACCAGGGAAGTCCTAGCCGGGATCTTATACAGCCATGCTTACCTGGCTGTCGCTGGAGCCGCACATGGCTGCCCAGGGCCAAGGTGACCAGGCCTGCCCTCTCGGAGCTGGAGGCTGACAGCGGCGGCGACAGCCAGCCTGGCAAAGGCAGCCCTGAGGAGGCCAGGCCTGAGCGGGGGAAAGCAACCAGAGCCCCTGGGGAGCCCGCTCTCCCTGCCTCTCCCGGGGCTCCTGCCACCTGTGGCCTTGCTCCTGCTGGCTTGCCTGGGTCCCTGGAAGAGATGGCTCCCAGGAGGGCCACAAACCAGGCTTCTGCCCGGCTGGGCCACTGCTGTGACCCCGGGCAAGTTTCCTGACCCCACAGAGCCTCAGTTCCCCCCATCCACAAATGGGGGTGACAGTGTTGGCCTCGCGAGGCGGTTGAGGTCGTGGATACGGTAGAATAAGGGCAACCTGCAGATGGTTGTGCAGTAAGATAGGATCTGACCGTGAGAGCAGACCCTGGAGGTTGTCTATTAAAACAGCTCCATTTCTTTATTCTGGCTGCGCTGGGTCTGCACTGCTCCACAGGCTTTTCCCTAGTCGTGGAGCGCAAGCGTCTCCTCGCCGTGGCCCCGGCGGAGCCTGGCCTTGGGACGTGTGGGCTTCAGTAGCTGCTTGCAGGGCTCGGGCTTAGCAGCTGTGGCTCCCGGGCTCTAGAGCACGGCCTCAACAGTGTGGCTTTGTTGCCCTGTAGTGTGAGATCCTCCAGGACCAGGGACGGAGCCCGTGTCTCCCACTTTGCCAGGTGGATTCCTTACCACTAAGCCACCTGGGAAGCCCGGGAAGGTTTTATATTGATTGAATAAAGTTGGATTCAGATAAAAGGCCACACTAGGGGAACTGGGGCCTTCCAGACAGACTCCTGGGGGCAGCAGGCGGGTGGGGGGAAGGCCAAACAGACATGTGACATGTGCTGTGCCATGTGGTCCACAGGTGGCCCACCTCACCCCTGGGCACAGCAAGCTCAGAGAGGGCGAGCACCCTGCCTGTAGTCACACAGCCAGCCACCCGCAGAGCCAGGGCGTACGTGCGTGCTGTGAGCTCAGTCCTGTCCGACTCCTTGCAACCCCAGGCTCCTCCGTCCGTGGGATTTTCTAGGCAAGGATACTGGAGCGGGTTGGCATTTCCTCCTCCAGGGAGCAGAACCAGGAACACCACCCAAATCAAGTGCTCTCTGGTCACAGGTGCTTTTTTTTGTGGATGGTGGTGACTAAGGAGGCCTGCCAGAGCAGTTTGTCAAGTCACTCTCACCCTCGTCCTTCCAGAAAATCAGGCCCTGTTTGTCATTTGCTTTCCCAAGGTGCAGACAAACAGACCTGGGGCCTCCCTGTGCTTCCCTCTCCAGAGCGATGGGGGTAGGGAGTGATGCTAGTGAAGCAGCTACCACCTGCCGAGGACTCGGCCCCGGAGGAGTGGGCACCAGTGTCAGCGAAAGCATCGCGTGTGCATTACCCGAGTCACGCTGTCTGTCTTCCTGGCAGCCCCCGAGGCTCCTGGCTCCATTTCACAGATGAGAAAACTGAGACCCTCCCCAAGGTCCACCCAAAGCCAGCAAACGGCAGAGCAGAGAGGTGCACAGACCCTAAGTGCCGCCGATGCCACCGTCCATGGTCTGAACCAGCTCGTCTGCCTCCCCTCACTGAAACACAGACGGCCCTTCAAGGGCTAGTGATGTTGAAAGTAAAAGTGAAAGCCGCTCAGTCGTGTCCCATTCTTTGTGACCCCCTGGACTACACAGTCCATGGAATTCTCCAGGCCAGAACACTGGAGTGGGTAGCCTTTCCCTTCTCCAGGTGATCTTCCCAAGCCAGGGATCGAACCCAGGTCTCCCACACTGCAGGTGGATTCTTTACCCGCTGAGCGACCAGGGAAGCCCAAGAATCCTGGGGTGGGTAGCCTATCCCTTCTCCAGCAGATCTATCCAGGGAGTGAACCCAGGTCTCCCGCACTGCAGGCGAACTCTTTACCTGCTGAGCCACCAGGGAGGCATGTGACGTTAGCGGCTCGCTAACATTTCTTATCACACAGTTTCTGTGGATCCAGGGCTCTTGTGAGGCTGCAGCTGGGGCGTCGGCCGGGCTGCGGTCTCCTCTGAAGGTTGCTGGCGAGGGGAAGGATAGCTTCCGAGTTTGCTCACGTGTGAGACCCCTTTCCACGATGGACATCCTGAAGGTCAGAGAGGCTGTGTCTGACTCAAGGAGACACAGCCCGCAGTGTCAGAACCAGGGGAGATTCTCCTGTCCCACGCCGCCCTGCCTCCTGTGAACGGTGGGTGTGTGAGACGCAGCCAGCGGGGAATGGCGCTTGTGGTCCCCAAGGGAAGGACCCCTGCTCTGTCCTCCATGGACCTGCTCCATGGATATTGCCCTCCTGAGTCCTGGCTTGGCCGGCTCTTTCAGCATCCCTGTGCTGACCTCACAGATGCAGCTCAGGCTGGGAGGGGCTGTCTGTCTGCCCGGGTCTCTTGCTGGGCGTCTGGTGGATCTGGGACTCCGACAACGTCTTCATTCTTCCCCATCACCCAGCTCCTCATCTGGAGAGCAGAGACCGCTAACGGCTCCAGCACCTCACCTTGACTTGGTCAGCTGGTGACTGGTCGCCCTGAACAGGGCGCCAGGCACCAGGCTGGCCACGGGTCCTGCCAGTGGGGTTGGCGGAGCCCCTGGCTGTGTTAACTGATGCTCACCCCTTTCACCAGCTGGGTGATGTTGGGCTAACTCTGTCTCCTCATGGCTCCTTTCTAACAGGGTGAGACCAGAACACCCACCAACGAGAGCTGCTTTGGTGACCAGGCAAGGACCTGTGTGACCCATGTGCCTGGGGACAGCGTCGCCACTGCAAGCCATTAATACGTGCTGTGCATGCTTGCTAAGTCACCCAGTCGTGTCCAACCCTTTGTGGACTGGGGCCCACAGGCTCCTCTGTCCATGGGATTTTCCAGCAAGAATACTGAAGCCATTTCCTCCTCCAGGGGATCTTCTCCCCTGATAGAACCCACGTCTCCTGAATTGGCAGGCAGGTTCTTTACCACTGAGCCACCTGATACGCCTTCAGTTCAGTTCAGTTGCTCAGTTGTGTCTAACTCTTTGCAGCCCCTTTGACTGCAGCGTGCCAGGCCTCCCTGTCCATCACCGACTCCTGGAGCTTGCTCAAACTCATGTCGATTGAGTTGGTGATGCCATTCAACCATCTTATTCTCTGTCATCCCCTTCTCCTCCTGCCTTCAATCTTTCCCAGCAACAGAGTCTTTTCCAATGAGTCAGTTCTTTGCATCAGGGGGCCAAAGTATTGGAGTTTCAGCTTCAGCATCAGTCCTTCCAATGAATATTCAGGGCTGATTTCCCTAAGGATGAACTGGTCTGATCTCCTTGCAGTCAAGGGACTCTCAAGAGTCTTCTCCAACACCACAGTTCAAAAGTATCGATTTTTCAACTTTCACATGCATACATGACTACTGGAAAAACCATAGCTTTGACTAGACAGACCTTTGTTGGCCAAGTAATATCTCTGCTTTTTAATATGATGTCTAGGTTGGCCATAACTTTTCTTCCAAGGAGCAAGCGTCCTTCAATTTCATGGCTGCAGTCACCATCTACACTGATTTTGGAGCCCCCCAAAATAAAGTCTCTCACTATTTCCGTTGCTTCCGTATCTATTTGCCTTGAAGTGATGGGACCAGATACCATGATAGTTGTTTGAATTTTGAATTTTAAGCCAACTTTTTCACTCTCCTCTTTCACTTTCCTCAAGAGGCTCTTTAGCTCTTCACTTTCTGCCATAAGGGTGGCGTCATCTGAGTATCTGAGGTTATTGATATTTCTCAATCTTGACCTCAGCTTGTGCTTCATCCAGCCCAGTGTTTCTCATGGTGTACTCTGCATGTAATTTAAATAAGCAGGGTGACAATATACAGCCTTGATGTACTCTTTTCCTGATTTGGAACCAATCTGTTGTTCCATGTCCAGTTCTAACTGTTGCTTCTTGTCCTGCATACAGGATTCTCAGGAGGCAGGACAGGTGGTCCGGTATTCCCATCTCTTTCAGAATTTTCCACAGTTTGTTGTGATCCACACAGTCAAATGCTTTGACATAGTCAATAAAGCAGAAGTAGATGTCTTTCTGGAAGTCTCTTGCTTTTTCGATAATCCAACAGATGTTGGCAATTTGATCTCTGGTTCCTCTGCCTTTTCTAAATCCAGCTTGAACATCTGGAAGTTCACGGTTCACATACTGTTGAAGTCTGGCTTGGAGAATTTTGAGCATACTTTGCTAGCATATGAGATGAGTGCAATTGTGCAGTAGTTTGAATATTCTTTGATACACATTACTGCTGCTGCTGCTGCTAAGTCACTTTAGTCGTGTCCGACTCTGTGCCACCCCATAGACGGCAGCCCACCAGGCTCCTCCATCCGCGGGATTTTCCAGGCAAGAGTGCGGAGCCATTGATACACATTACCTGTCACTAAAATCGCAGCGCTATTGTATGATGAGGAATCGGGGCTTTAACAGGTGAAGCTCAGGGTGGTGGCGGGTGGTTATAGGAACACAGCCTTGGGGGCGCTCCTCCTGAGCTCACTGTAGGGGTCTTAGCCCCTCAGGTCCCAGAGGGGTGACCTGTGTGGTGCTTCACGCCCAGTCTTCCACTAGAGGGCAGTGGTGGGCAGGGCGCGCCCCTGGGTTTGGACTGAACACAAAGGTGGGGACCCCCAGGGATCTGATCTGACGTGGAGAGGTGAAAGGGAGAAGACCCAGTGGGAAGGGACTTACTCAAAGCCACTCAAGGGGAGTTACTCCCCTTTCCCAGCCTCCCTGGGGCTCATCCACGCCCGCACCTCTTCACAGTGGGAGTTGGTGGGGGGCTACACCATGAGCAAAACTGGAGGGCGGGGGGCTGAGGGTCGCGAGCCCAGGTCTGCTGAGGACACCCTTGGGCTCAGAAGCTTGCTCAGGAAGGCCTCCATGTCTGAACGTGCACCCCAAGACAGTACCCTTACCCACTGTACTTTTTCTGATCAGAAAATAGCCATCTTCAATTATAGGAGTGATACACCCTGAAAATACCGAAAGAGTCTATCGAACACTTAATGGCCCCGACCTCATCACTCTGATGACCACAGAGAAGAGTTTTGCATTCTTCTGACCCATTCTCATTTACTCGAAAGAGCATTTTCGAAACCAAAACTGGGCTTTAGTTACCCGTGATGTTTTGAAATCCCCTCCTCTGGGCTTTAGTCACCCGTGATGTTTTGAAATCCCCTCCTCTGGCCTAGCTTTGCAGGTCATGCGTGCCAAGTGACTTCAGTCATGTCCGACTCTTTGCAACGCCGTGGACTATTACCCACCAGGCTCCTCTCTCCCTGGGATTCTCCAGGCAAGAACACTGGAGTGGGTTGCTGTGTTCTCCTCCAGGGGATCTTCCCAACACAGAGATCGAACCCAAGTCCCGTTTTTCTCCTGCCTTGGCAGGCGGGCCCTTTACTGTCGGCCTTCCTTGATAGCTCAGTTGGTAAAGAATCCACGTGCACTGCAGGAGACCCCAGTTCAATTCCTGGGTCGGGAAGATCCGCTGGAGAAGGGATAGGCTGCCCACTCCAGTATTCTTGGGCTTCCCTGGTGGCTCAGCTGGGAAAGAATCTGGGCCGCAATGCGGGAGACCTGGGTTCGATCCCTGGGTTGGGAAGATCCCCTGGAGGAGGGAAAGGCTGCCCACTCCAGCACGCCCTGGGAAGCCCTTGCAGGCTACTTTGAGAATATTTTCATGTTGTCAGTGTTGACCCTGCCACCACATCAGCTTCCTACTGTCTGTGGTCTGGGATGGGCCCAGCCCTGGAGGGAGCCCCAGGGGACGTCACAGGAGTGTGCTGAGACAGCCCCCCGTGACCCTGACTCAGGAACCACTTTCATATGGCCTAGGGGTGTCGCCTCAAGCTCTGATTCCCTTGCCTTGCTGCCGCTGGGGTCATGCCTGCTGCCGGCAGTCTCGGGCCCTGCCCCTGTTAGCACGTCGCCCTGGCTCCAGGGAATACTGCTTATCCCAGAAGGTGTGAGACCAAACGCTGTCCCTTTGACTCAAGCTTTGGTTTCCCCGCCATGAGTATCTCGGCCTGTCCAGACTCGTTTGTTTTCTACAGCCTTCTAGCTTCTTGTAGGTCCTCCTCGTTCAGAAGGGGTCATGCCTGCCCCTCAGGCCACCATCCACCCTTCTCTGCGTGGCTTTCCCGGGCATCTCCAGGCTGGGGAGACTCGTCCAGCTGATGGCCCTGACTCCCCCGACACCCCTCCATTCTGGATTGCCAGGGTGGCCTGGCCTGCCCTTCAGGATCACGGCTGGTAAAAAAGAAGTTGCACTGGGCTTTCATCTCTTTAAAGTAAGATTTCCAAAATGGTCTTTAAAAGGTTAAGACAAGAGTCTGGGACATAGGTGATTTGTTTAAGTGAATTCTGGCCTCTGCAGCACCAATCCCCATGGCGAGAAGGCCTGCATTTTTCATGCCCATCAGGGAAGCCCTGGGGTTCCTTGCCCCAGTTCTGAGCCCATCACAGCCAGGTGCAGGGGGATGGATGTGAGGCTGCTGAGGGGGTTCTCAGAGAGGAAGGAGAGGCGTCAGGGCCTCCCACGCGGGCTCACGACAGCCTTGGGCCCCTTCACCAGCCCCACCGAGATGAGCAGTGATACCTGCATTCTGGCAGAAGCAGAGGCATCCGCTCTGGAACTGTGGTCCCCAGAGGGCTCCCAGCCCAGCCACTTCCCATTTGCAAATGGGGAAACTTAGTTTCCCCAGAGAGACCTGTGAATTGCCGCACAGCACCCCAAGGACTGAAAAATATAGGGCTCCATGGGGTTTCCCTGGTCATCCAATGGTTGGGACTCCATACTTTCAACTCAGGGGGTGCAGGTTTGATCACTGGTCAGGGAACTAAAAATCCCACAAGCAGTGTGGTGCAGACGAAAAGAAAAGAAAAGACAGGGACCCATGAGAAAACTAGCAGGGTTACGGGGATGCAGGAAACAGGTCTCCAGCACTAAAGAACTTCCAGACCTGAGACCTGAGAGGTGGGAAATCACCCGCCTGAGAGGTGGGACCCCAGCTTGGGGACTTCCAGGGGGAGAATCTGCCCAAGCCACTGGGCTGCTCAGGGCCTTGGTCTCCACCTTGAAAAGGGCCCTGGCCGGGTGCTGGGAATCTAAGCCTGAGCTGGGTGCCTGGTCCCTGCCAGCCCTCGACCTGGGGAAGGGCCCCTGAGGAGGGCGGCCAGGACCTAACTACCTCTCAGCCCCCATCTGGCCTCCCTGGGGCCAGGGATCGGCACCCTCCCCAGGCCACTGGATGGGGTCTGCGGGTCAGCCTAGGCCTGGGGCCAAGCCACAGGACAAAGCTTGGGGAAGGGGCGGGGGCGCAACTGAGAATTCCAAGGCTCTGAGCTGCTTCCTGGGAATCAAGCCACCAAGCCGTGTTCTAGGGACGAGGGTCAGGGTTCAGCACTTGCAGGGCGCCAGCCAGGAGTGGGAGGCGCTCCCAGAGCCCGCGGGACAGCGTGCCCTCTATGAAGGTGCAGCGGACCCTTGGTGAGCCGCTGGGGAACACAGCCCTGCAGGTCCAGACGGCCTGACTTTTCAGAACAGCCAGATACCCGGTTTAGGGTGGAATCTCTACTTCCCACTGTTGAAAATGAATCAGAGGTTTTTAAGCCCATCACCTATGGACCAAGGGTGGCTGACAGCTGGGGACACTGCCGCAGTGTGGGCCCTGAGGCCGGAGCCCTGGCCTCGGACAGGCCGGCCCGTGAGCCCAAGGAAGCACAGGGGACGGCCGGGCTTCTGGACTGAAGCCACAGTGGAGGGTATGTGGGGGCGAGCTCTGCGCTCTCATCATGAGTCAAAGCAGAGAGAGCGTCAGGCACCTCGTACCGCATTCGCCCACTCGCCCATTCACTCGGGCATCCTCAGAGCGGACGGGCACTGAGCGGGCAGCTCCCGTCCAGCCCCACGGCCGGCTCAGGCCCAGCCCTTCCTGCCCGAGCCAGCGCTCCCCAAGGACAGCGCACGGCACCTCGTGCGGCCGGGTCAGAGCCACAGGGTGATGATACAACTGCACATCTGGTGTGTGTGCGTGTAATGTGTGTGTGCACATTGTGTGTGTGTCTGTACTGTGTGTACGTGTGCGTGTGCTGTGTGTTGTGTGTGGGTATATGTGGGTTCTGTGTGTATAGGTGTGTGTGTGTATGTATGTGTATGGGTGTATGTGTGTGGGGGTGTCTGTGTGTGTGTATGTGTGTGTGTGTATTGTATGTGGGGATGTATGAATGTATATGGGGGTGTGTGTGTGTGTCTATGTGTGGGTGTGTGTATATGTCTGGATGTATTGTGTGTATGGGTGTGTGTGTACTGTGTGTGTTGTGTGGGTGGGTGTATGTGTGTATGGGAATGTCTGTGTATGTACGTGTATGGGGGTGTGTGTGTATGGGGGGTGTGTGTGTATGGGTGTGTGTATGTGTATGGGTGGATGGTGT
>SJXO01006554.1:1799-44166 GCA_006408615.1 Connochaetes taurinus | reverse complement strand
TGTACGTGTATGGGTGTGTGTATGTATATGGGGGTGTGGGTATGTATATGGGTGTGTGTGTATGGGGGTGTGTGTATGTATATGGGTGTGTGTATGGGGGGGTGTGTATGTATATGGGGGTGTGTGTATGTACGTGTATGGGGGTGTGTGTGTATGGGTGTGTGTGTGTGTATATGGGGGTGTGTGTATGGGTGTGTGTGTATGTATATGGGGGTGTGTGTATGGGGGTGTGTGTATGTATATGGGGGTGTGTGTATGTATATGGGGGTGTGTGTATGCGGGTGTGTGTATGTATATGGGGGTGTGTGTGTGGGTGTGTGTGTGTACTGTGTGTGCTGTGTGGGTGGGTGTATGTGTGTATGGGAATGTCTGTGTGTATGTACGTGTATGGGGGTGTGTGTATGGGTGTGTGTGTGTGTGTGTCTATGTGCACGTGTGAGTGTGTGTATGTGTTTGGATGTATTGTGAGTATGGATGTATTTGTGTGTGTATTGTGTGTGTGTGTGTGTATATGGGTATGGGTGTGTGTAGATGTGTGTATGTGTGTGTGTTTATATCTGTGAGCAGGGCTTAGTTTGGGGCCCTCAAAACTTACTAACGCGTCTAATTCTCACAAGCGTTGACGAGGGGGCCGTGTGCCCAGCATCTTCCGTTTCAAAGACGGGAACGGGGGCACAGAGAGGCTGACTCTTGCCTCAAGTCACACAGTCAGTCGTGGAAGGCCACCGCCCTGCTGTAGCTCGGGGATCTGAGAAGGGCTGGGGGGCACGTCTGCCACAGGCCCCCGGTGACGCTGCCCGCCTATTTGGATGTCTGAAGACATATCATTTGGGACAGGGGTGCCCCTTGCTGATGACAGGGCCAGCTGGGATTAGTGAACAGTCCAGATTTCTAGGCCCTTCCCCGGCAGGCGCTGACCTGGTGGGTCTGGGGTCAAGGATCCGTAATTCAAGGCCACCCGGTGCCTGGTTAGAAGCTCGCCAGGGACTTGCTCCCACCGGACGCCTCGGGACCTGCTGCTGGTGTGGCCAGGCCCGGCGCAGGGGGCCGCTCGGTGGACCTTTGCTGAGCTCCTAGCTACAGAAACCCGGCCCCAGCAAGAGCTGTGAGCAGCCCAGCATTCAAAGGCCCAGCCTCCTACCCCTCTGAGGCACGGACACCCAAGAGGTGGCACGTGTCACCTGGTGTCCCCACGTCCCCTGGCACCCAGGCCGATCAGGAAGCCAGGTTTCTGCTGTTCGCGCCTGCAGGCAGCTCCTCCCCGCCCGGCTGGGGAATGCTAACCCCGGAATTGCTGACTTCCACCACCACCGATAAGGAGGAGGAAGGTCACGGAGGAGATCCGGCCCCTTCCCGGCGGGGCGGGCCGGCTACAGGCGCAGCCAATGACCCGGGCTGACAGCCCTGGCCACCTGATCGGAGCCTGGAGGGTCAGCTTGCTGCAAATGTGTGCCTTCCTGCCGGGGCAGGCATCACGCGGCCGGGACCATCGCGAGGGGCCAGAACAGGAGCAGAGGCAGGTGCGGGACCCCAGGAGCCTCCCTCCTTTCCTTCCCCAGTGGGGTAAGTCCCAGACCGCCTACAAAGCAGTCCCCAGCCCCGCGCGTGCGTGCGGAGGGTCACCTGTCAGGACAGGGGAAGCCAGGGGAGGGTGTGCATGGGCGTGCGCCCCGAAACCGTCCTGACTGGGGAGAGGCGGGGCAGTGCTCAAGCGGCTACGCGTCCGGGGAGGGGCTGCGAGCCGTGAAGCCGGACCTCTCGAGGCAGCAGCAGTGAAGCGGCAGCTGCACACCTCTCCCCGGTAGGGGTGGGGTGGGCCTCTTTATGGGCCCCGGAGGCTGCAGCCCCAGAGAGTCCCATCTTGGCTGAGCCCCTGGCCTGCAAGTAAGGGCCCCGCCTCCGAGCCTCAATTTGCCATCTGTGACATGGTAGCACACGTGTTGGGGTCAGCAGAGTGTCCCTAGGCGGTCAGTGGCTGAGTCCAGCACCAATGGCCGTGGAGAGGAGCGGGAGCCCGGGGCTGGAGGGCTGGCGTGGGGGCCAGGTCCCTCACCCCTAAGGCTGTCCGCCCTCCCTGGCGATCAGCCCTGGTTGCTGGCGGGTGGGTCTCTGCTCCCTCTCCATCCCCCAGAGCCCACCTCAGTCCCCCAGGGGCCAACATCCCTGCAGCCCTGGGGACAGCCCCTCTGTCCAAGAGGCCCTTTTGGACAAGGAAGGGTCAGAGGGGGCGAGTGGGGAGCAGCTCTGTCCCCGGGTCCTGGGGTGCACTGCCAACTTTGTACAGATGGACCGGTGGTAAGGGGGCAGCTCTATGGCCCAGGCGAGGCCATGCACCTCCGACCCTTACACCCTGTGAGCCTGATGACCCTTCCTCCTTCCCCCAGGGGGCTGTGGGTGCGGCCCCGGGCAGAGTCTCAGGTGACCCATGGAAGGGCCTGGCCCAGCGCCGGTTTTCCAGGGTTCCGGGGTGGGGGGGGGGGGGGCGGGGGGTGGAATAACTCACAGTGGCTGGAACTGGGGTCTCCTCCGAAGGCCTACTTTGGTCTTCCTGGTGCCCCGGGGATGGCAAGGAGAGCGAGGCTCGGCCGCTCTCACCTTCCTCGTGCAGCTGGGGGAGGCATGGCTCAGAGGCGCTCCAAGGCTGGCCCAGGGCTGCACAGCAAGTTGGCCTGGGACATGCCCTCCAGGATCTTTGGCCTTTAATTGTTCTCTCTGTACACTTCCAGGTGGTTCCACCTTACTGGGCCTTTAAAAAAAAAAGATGACTTTTTTAAAGAACAGTTTTAGACTTCCAAAACAATTGCAAATAGAGCGCATAGAGTTCTTGCAGCCCCACGCAGTCTCTGGGGCATTTGTAACGGCTTGTGAGCCAGAGTTTGCTCATTATTACTAAGGAAAGCCCATGCTTCATTCAGCTTCCCTGCGTTTCTACCTAATGTCCCTTTTCTGTTCTAGGACCCCATCCAGGACACTGTGTGACATTTAGTCATTGCATCTCCCATGGCTCCTGGGCTGGGACGGTTGCCCAGACTTTCCTTGTTTGTTTGTTGTTTAAATTTTATTTTATTGAAGTACAGTTAATGTACAGTGTTGCGTTAATTTCAGCTGTACAGCAAAACAAATCAGTTTTATGCATAGATATATATATATACTCACACACACACATTCTTTTTCATATTCCTTTCCACATGGTTTGTCATAGAATGTTGACGAGAATTCCCTGTGCTAGACAGTAGGACCCCAAACTCCCACTATACCCTTCCCCCATCCCCCTCTCCCCCTGGCAACCTCAAGATTACTGTCTGTGTCTACGAAGCTTTTTCCATTTCATGGATAAGTTTCTGTCGATATTTAAATCTCACATGTAAGTGTCTTTCTGACTTACTTCACTTCGTGTGACCCTCTCTAGGGTCGTCCGCGTTGCTGCGAATGGTATCATCTCATTCTCGTTAATGGTTGAGTCATACCCCACTGTGTATATGTACCATATCTGTCGATAGGCATTTAGGTTGGTTCCACACCTTGGCGCTTGTGAATAGTTGAAACTACTATGAGCATAGGGTTGTATGTATCTTTTCTTAAAAATTTATTTTTGGCTGAGCTGGGTTTCGCCGCCACATGGGCTTTCTCTAGTCGTAGTAAGTGGGAGCCGCTTTCTGATTGTGGTGCATGAGCTTCTCACTGAGGTGGGTTCTCTTGTTGCGGAGCAGGGAGTCTGAGGGGTTCAGGCTCAGTAGTTGTGGCACACGGGCTTGATAGCTCTGCAACAGGTGGAACCTTCCAGATCAGGGATTCAACCCATATCCCATGCATTGGCAGGCAGATTCTTAACCGCTGGACCAACAAGGAAGTGCATATCTCTTTGAATTAGAACTTTTCCTGGATATATGCCCAAGTGTGGGATTGCTGGGTCATTCGGTAGTTCTAGGGCTTCCCAAGTAGCGCTAGTGGTTAAAGAACCTGCCTGACGCGAGTTTGATCCCTGGGTCAGGAATATCCCCTGGAGTAGGAAACGGCAACCCACTCTAGTATTCTTGCCTAGAGACTCCCAAGGACAGAGGGGCCTGGCGAGGTGGGCCCATACGGTGGCAAAGACTTAGACACAGCTAAAGAGACTTAGCAGAGCGTAGCGCGTGGTGGTTCTGTCTTTACTTCATAAAGGAAACTCCTTACTGTTTTCCATCATGGCTGCACCAAGATACATTCCCACCAACAGTTTAGGAGGCTTCCCTTTTCTCCACCTCTAACCTAGCAAGTTTTTAGTAGACTTTTCCACAATGGCCATTCTGAATCCGATACTTTGTCCACCTGATGCAAACAGCTGACTCACTGGAAAAGACCCTGATGCTGGGAAAGATTGAAGGCAGGAGGAGAAGGGGACGACAGAGGATGAGATGGCTGGATGGCATCACCGACTCAATGGACATGAATTTGAGTAAAGTCCAGGAGCTGGCGATGGACAGGGAGGCCTGGCGTACTGCATTCCACGAGGTCGCGAAGAGTCGGACATGGCTGAGCAACTGAACCGAACTGATTCTGACTGGTGCGAGGTGATGCCGCATTGCAGTTTTGATGTACGTTTCTCTAATAATTTATGATGCTGAGCATCTTTTCATGTGCCTCTTGGGCACCTGTGTCGACTTTCCTTATTTTAATTTTTTTGAGGAGTTTTGGTTTGGTGCTTTGTAAAATGCCCCTCAATTAAGATTTGTCTGATTCAGTTCAGTCACTCAGTCGTGTCCAGCTCTTTGCGACCCCATGGACTGCAGCATGCTAGGCCTCCCTGTCCATCAGCAACTCCTGGAGCTTGCTCAAATTCATGTCCATTGAGTTGGTGATGCCATCCAACCCTCTTATCCTCTGTCCTCCCCGTCTCCTCTTGCCTTCAGACTTTCCCAGCATCAGGGTCTTTTCCAATGAGTCAGCTCTTCACATCAGGTGGCCAAAGTATTGGAGTTTCAGCTTCAACATCAGTCCTTCCAGTGAATATTCAGGACTGATTTCCTTTAGGATGGACGGGTTGGATCTCCTTGCAGTCCAAGGGACTCTCAAGAGTCTTCTCCAACACCACAGTTCAAAAGCATCAATTCTCCAGTGCTCAGCTTTCTTTATAGTCCAACTCTCACATCCATACATGACTATGGAAGAACCATAGCTTTGACTAGATGGACCTTTGGTGGCAAAGTAATGTCTCTGCTTTTTAATATGCTGTCGAGGTTGGTCATAGGTTTTCTTCCAAGGAGCAAGCGTCTTTTAATTTCATGGTGCTTTATAAAATGCCCCCACTTAAGATTTGTCTGATTAGACAGAAATTATGGCTTGCATACCTCGATGAGGCTATGAGAACACTGTGTAGGGCCACCCAAGACAGAGGATCATGGTGGAGACTTCTGACAAAACGTTGTCCAGTGGAGAAGGGAACGGCAACCTACTCCAGTATTCTTGCCACAAGACCCCCAAGAACAGTATGAAAAAGCAAAAGGATATGACAGTGGAAGGTCAGCCCCCTAGGTCAGAAGGTGTTCAGTATGCTCCTGGGGAAGAACGGAGGGCAATTACTAATAGCTCCAGAAAGAATGAAGCAGCTGGGCCAAAGCAGAAACAACACTCAGTTATGATGGGTCTGGTGGTGAAGGTAAAATCTGACGCTGTAAGAACAATATTGCATAGAAACCTGGAGTGAATTAGGTCCATGAATCAAGGTGAATTAGATGTGGTCAGGTGGGAGATGGCAAGAGTGAACATCAACATTTTAGGAATCAGTGAACTAAAAGGGACTGAAATGGGCAAATTTAACTCAGATGACCATTATATCTACTACAGTGGGCAATAATCCCTTAGAAGAAATGGAATAGCCGTCATAGTCAATGAAACAGTCCGAAATGCAGTACTTGGGTGCAATCTCAAAAATGACAGAGTGATCTCCGTTCATTTCCAAGGCAAACCATTCAGTATCAAGGCTATGCTCCAACCACTGATGCCTAAGAAGCTGAAATTGACTAGTTCTATGAAGACCTACAAGATGTTCTAGAATGAACACCAAAAACAACGTCCTTTTCATTATAGATGATTGGAATGCAAAAGTAGGAAGTCAAGAGATATCTGGAATGACAGGCGAGTTTGGCCTTGGGGTACAAAATGAAACAGGGCAAAGGCTAATGAAGTCTTGTCAAGAGAATACACTGGTCATAGCAAACACTCTTTTCCAACAACAGAGACGACTCTACTCATGGACATCACCAGATGGCCAAATCACATTGACTATATTCTTTGCAGCCAACCATGGAGAAGCTCTATAAGACCAGGAGCAGCCTGGTCCAGGCCATCAGCTCCTTATCGCAGAACTCAGGCTTAAATTGAAGAAAGTAGGGAAAACCTCTGGACCATGCAGATATGACCGAAATCAAATCCCTTGTGATTTACAGTGGAGGCAATGAACAGATTCAAGGGGTTAGATCTGGTAGACAGAGTGTCTGAAGAACTGTGGACAGAGGCCCATAACATTGTGTAGGAGGCACTAACCAAGACCATCCCAGAGAAAAGGAATGCGAGAAAGCAAAGTGGTTGTCTGAGGAGGCCTTACAAATAGCTGAGGAAAGAAGGGAAGCAAAAAGCAAGGGAGAAAGGGAAAGATACACCCAACTTCATGCAGAGTTCCAGAGAATAGCAAGGAGAGATAAGAAGGCCTTCTTAAACGGACAATGCAAAAAAATAGAAGATAGCCACAGAATGAAAAAGACTAGAGATCTCTTCAAGAAAACCGGAGATATCAAGGGAACATTTCATGCAAAGATGGGCATGATAAAGGACAGAAACGGTAAGGACTTAACAGAGGTGGAAGATTAAGAAGAGATGGAAAGAATACACAGAAGAACTATACAAGAAAGGCCTTAATGACCAGGATAATCACAGTGGTGTGGTCACTCACCTGCAGCCAGACATCCTGGAGTCTGAAATCAAGTGGGCCTTAGGAAGCATCACTATGAACAACACTAGTGGAGGTGATAGAATTTCAGCTGAGCTATATTGCAAATCCTAAAAGATTATGCTGTTGTACTCAATATGCCAGCAAATCTGGAAAACCCAGCAGTGGTCACAGGACTGGAAAAGGTCAGTTTTCATTCCAATCCCAAAGAAAGGCAATGCCAAAGAATGCTCAAACTACCAGACAATCGTGCCTATTTCAAATGCTAGTAAGGTTATGCTCAAAATCCTTCAAGCTAGGCTTGAGCAGTACATGAACCAAGAAATTCCAGATGTTCAAGCTTGATTTAGAAAAGGCAGAGGAACCAGAGATCAAATTGGCCAACATTTGTTGGGTCATAGAGGAAGCAAGGGAATTCCGCCCCCCCCAAAAAAAACCATCTCCCTCTGCTTCATTGACTATGCAAAAGCCTTTGTGTGGATCACAACAAACTGGAAAATTCTTCAACAGATGGGAATGCCAGACTACTACATATCTCCTGAGAAACCTCTTTGGGGATGAAGAAGCAACAATTAGAACCTTACATGGAACAACCCACTGGTTCAAAATCAAGAAAGGATTATGACAAGACTGTATACTGTTACCCTATTTATTTAACTTATATGCAGAGTATATCATGGAAAATGCTGGGCTGAATGAATATCAAGCTGAAATCAAGATTGCTGGGAGAAACATCAATAACCTCAGATATGTTTCTGTCACAATAAGCCAGGCTTATCATGTGTCTGTCCTGACCCAGTCCTAGAATCAGCCATTTCTCCGAAGATTCTGTTTACTGGAGTATGGCTTAGGAGTCAAGGTGTTTTATCTGCTCTCTGTGTGTGCTTGCTGCTACTTGTGTCTTTTAGATCCTCTCAGCCGATACATATGTGTATATAAACCCATGGAGAGATACACGAGTATGTGTACACATATCCATGTAAACACACACATCTATAAGTTAGCCTGTACAAGTTGCTGTTCAGTCACTCAGTCATGTTCGACTCTTTGCGACCCCATGAACTTGTCCTTGTCCTTCAGTATCTCCCAGAGTTTGCTTTGTTTCATGCCCATTGAATCGGTGACGCCATCCAACCAACTTGTCCTCTGTCATTCCCTTCTCCTCCTGCCTTCAGTCTTTCCCAGCATTAGGGTCTTTTCCAATGAGTCAGCTCTTCACATCATGTGACCAAAGTATTGGAGTTTCAGCTTCAGCATCAGTCCTTCCAAAGAATATCCAGGACTGGTTTCCTTTAGGATGGACTGGTTTGATCCCCTTGCAGTCCAAGGGACTCTCAAGAGTCTTCTCCAACACCACAGTTCAAAAGCATCAATTCTTTGGCACTCAGCTTCTTTCTGGTCCAACTCTCACAACCATACATGACTGCTGGAAAAACCATAGCTTTGACTAGATGGAGCTTGTCAGCAAACTGATGTCTCCGCTTTTTAATACACTGTCTAGGTTTGTCGTAGCTTTTCTTCCAAGGAGCAAGTGTCTTTTAAGATCATGGCTGCAGACACCATCTGCAGTGATTTTGAAGCCCCCCAAAATAAAATCTGTCACTGTTTCCACTTTTTCTGCATCTATTTGCCATGAAGTGATGGGACCGGATGCCAGGATCTTAGTTTCTTGAATGTTGAGCTTTAAGCCAACTTTTTCACTCTCCTCTTTCACTTTCATCAAGAGGCTCTTTAGTTCCTCTTCACTTTCTGCCATTAGAGTGGTATCACCTGCATATCTGAGGTTATTGATATATCTACCAGCAATCTTGATTCCAGCTTGTGATTCAATAAGTTGGTGTGTGTATGTGTATACTAACCTGTCTACATACACATATCTGTAAGTTTGCCTGTATACATGTATATTCCAACCTGTGCATACACACACATCTAATGAGTATTTCTACATGTAACACGTGTATCCCTGTCCTGTGAATTCAAATTCGCACTGGTGTCTCCATCCCTAAGCCAGCACCCCATGGGTCATTCCAGCTTCCTCTCCTGGGTTTTCTCCTGCTCCAACAGTGAGAAACCCGTCTGTCACTGCCGACCACCATTTACTTAACTGTCGACATCCAGACTGCTGGACGCATGTGCGGAAGCGTTAAGATTTTGAAACCCAGGCCCCGTACAAAACCCGGTGGCCAGCTGGAGCCCAGGACACAGAGGCGGGGCCTTTACTTTCAGTCTTCAGCCTCCACTCATCGCCGGGCTGGGGGGCAGACACCTCTCCCCTCCGGTCACTGAGCCACTTCTTTCATTCATAGTACAGTGCACAGCTTTGTCGGACTCGGCCTCCATTCTGGGATTCCCGAGTCGTCCTGAATCTGTTTTATTTCATTCATTAAGGTTCGCTTGTGCTATAAAGTTTAAAGCCTTTGGAAAAACGCGCGGCATCAGGTAGCGACCATCACAGGACCACCCTGAAAAGTCTCCGGGGCTTCCCTGCTCAGCCCTCTGCTGATGTATTGATCCTTCCAGCTTATTCTCACAAAGGCAGGGAATATGAAAATGTTCTCACCCACCTTCAGAACACAGAAGGCGGCGCCCAGGGCACTCTGCTGCTTGCGTTCCTCACTGACTGTGGCTCAGAGGCCTTCCCTTGCCAACACCCTGGCACCGGCTTCACGCTGCTCGCGCCAGTCTGGAGCGTGAATTTTGTGGCACTTGCGTCATTTCCAAGGTGTCAGTGTTACAGAGCCCCCCCTCCCTTGGAGCCCCGCCCTGTCAGAAGCGGACAGTCGTCTGCCGAGGGTTCCCACAGGTGGGGCTTCTGGGCAAAGGGCACTGTGATTTTATAGGAGCTGGCTGGTTGACTGGTAACCCGCCGTCAGCATGGCAAGGCCCTGCCCTCCCCGCAGCCCACTGAGGCTGTGCCAACAGACTTCAGGGAGGAGCTGGGAGGTGACAGAGCGTGTCTTGGGACCCCTTTGTCTTTCTGGTTGGGGGTACGGAGCCTCATTTCATATATTTTAAGGACACAGACAAATAGAAACTGTGTGAGTCCAGTCTGCCCCGTTTTCTGTGGAGTCATTGCTCTCTTCCTCCAGCATGGCAGGTGAGAGAGAAAGAAAGGAAAGTGAAGTCGCTCGGTCACATCCGACTCTTTGCGACTCCATGGACTTTAGCCCACCGGGCTCCTCCATCCATGGAATTTTCCAGGCAAGAGTACTGGAGTGGGTTGCCATTTCCTTCTCCAGGGGAATCTTCCCAACCCAGGGATCAAACCTGGGTCTCCCACATTGCAGGCAGATGCTTTACCATCTGAGACAGGGGGTCTCAGGTGAGGTTCAGTTAAAAACACCTGCTGGGAGAGGGCAGGGTCCAGCCTGCTGCTGCTGCTGCTGCTAAGTTGCTTCAGTCGTGTCTGACTCTGTGTGACCCCATAGACGGCAGCCCACCAGGCTCCCCTGTCCCTGGGATTCTCCAGGCAAGAACCCTGGAGTGGGTTGCCATGTCCTTCTCCAATGCATGAAAGTGAAAAGTCAAAGTGAAGTTGCTCGGTTGTGTCCTACTCAGAACCAAATCCCACAGTGGATTTTGTTTGTTGAAAATTAAAAGTAAAGGGACTGAGATAAACAGCAGACAAACCCCAGTTGAAGTTCAGCCTGCAGAAGTCCCTGGCCCATCCTCAGAACTATCAAAGTCATGAAAAACACGGAAAATTTGACAGCTGGTCCCAGCCCAGAGGAGCCTAACAAGACGATATGCTTAAGCGCGAGGTGGTGTCCCCAGTGCCCTCCGGGGATTAAATAGGGCACTAAGGAAAGGCCAAGGGAAGCTAATGAAGCCTGAGCCCCCACCACGTGTCAGGAGCCACGGCTGGCTCTGAGGCAGGGACCAGGTGGAAGGGGAGGCTCGCAGCCGACCCTCAGTGAGGGGTGTGTAGGGAGAAGGTTGGTGCCCATGGGAGGCAGGGGGCAATGGAAGAAGCAGCTTGTTCCGCTCCTCCTTATTCTCTCCTGGAACCGGGAACAATCTGGGAGGGCTCCCAGAGGAGGGGATGGTCAAGTAGGGCTTGGTAGGATGTGTAAGAGTCTATCAGGCTGCCACAGGGAAAGGAAGGTATTCTGGGCACGGGAGCAGCTTGAGCCAAGCTCTCCCCGTGAGAAATGGCCGAGTACAGTGATGCACGGACGGCTCCCTTCTTCCTGCTCCCTGACCAGGCGTGGGTGCAGTGGGCGATGATGCGAGACTCCAGGCAGAGGGCTCTTGGCCTCTTCTGGGCCTGTTGTATCCCTGCATCTCCAGTGGGAATGTGTGTTTCATGTGGCGGGAACCCCCTGGCCTTGCCTGCTTGACCCTTGTGTTCGTGATGAGAATCTAAAACCCAGACTCTGGGGTAGGGGGTCTACTCAGGCAGGAGCCCAGCTGGCCTCCTGTCGCAGGCTACACAGTCCTTGGGGTGGTGAAGAGCTGGACATGACTGAGGGCACACACGTGCACACACACACAATCAGCCTCCCATGAGCCGAACCCGCCGTCCCAGTCCCTGAGCTTCACTGGGCCTCCAGCCCTGAGGGCCTTTGGCTTCCTTGCGGCCCAGCTGCCCAAACGTGGGTGCTGTGATGAGGTTTGTCACCTCCTCCTGTCATTTGGCACCGCTCGTGGGCACCTTCCTTCCCCTTCCTGGTAAGGGATGACAAGCCCTGCTCCTTGCGGCCACCACCCGCCCTCCCTCCTCTCGCCTTACCCTGCCCTGCCCTCTGGCCATGCTGGGACGTCCACCCGAGCCTCCCTTGCCTGCTCTGACCTATCCTCCAAGGCTGTTCAGGTTGTGTGGCTGCTCAGCGGTGTCCGACCCTGTGCGACTCTATGGACTGGAGCCCACCAGGCTTCTCTGCCCATTTAATTCTCCAGGCAAGAACATTGGAGCAGGTTGCCATTCTCTTCTCCAGGGGCTTTTCCTGACCTAGGGATCGAACCCAGGTCTCTTGCATTGCCCATGGACTCTTTATAGTCTGAGCCACTAGGAAAGCCAAGTCAGGTCAGTTGCTCAGTCGTGTCTGACTCTTTGTGACCCCATGGACTGCAGCACACCAGGCTTCCCTGTCCATCACCAACTTCCAGAGCTTGCTCAAACTCATGTCCATTGAGTCGGTGATGCCATCAAACCATTTCGAGCATCAGGGTCTTTTCCAATGAGTCAACTCTTTGCATCAGGAAGCCAAAGTATTGGAGTTTCAGCTTGAGCATCAGTCCTTCCAATGAATATTCAGGGTTGATTTCCTTTAGGATGGACTGGTTGGATCTTCTTGTAGGCCAAGGGGCTCTCAAGAGCCTTCTCCAACACCACAGTTCAAAGGCAATTCTTTGGCACTCAGCCTTCTTTTTGGTCCAACTCTCACATCCATACGTGACTACTGGAAAAACCATAGATTTGACTAGACAGACCTTTGTCAGCAAAGTATGGTCTCTGCTTTTTAATATGCTGTCTAGGTTGGTCATAGCTTTTCTTCCAAGGAGCAAGCATCTTTTAATTTCATGGCTGCATTCACCATTTGCAGTGATTTGGGAACCCAGAAAATAAAGTCTGTCACTGTTTCCACTGTTTCCCCATCTGTTTGCCATGAAGTGATGGGATCGGATGCCATGATCTTTGTTTTTTGAATGTTGAGTTTTAAGCCAGCTTTTTCACTCTCCTCTTTCAACCTTCATCAAGAGGCTCTTTAGTTCTTCTTTGCTTTCTGCCATAAGGGTGGTGTCATCTGCATACCAAGGGAAGCCAAGCCCCTAAACAAATGTCACCATCTCCAGGAAACCTTTCCTGACTACCAAGCTGAGTTAATCTCTTCGCCTTTGCCACCCTACCCCACCCATGTACAGCCTCAATTTGGGTTTGTCTGAAGTTTTCCTCATGGTAATACTGGAGCCATGGGTTTGGGGGAGGAAGGCCACAGAGGTAAAATGCCCATTTCATTCCTTCCTGGCAAGGGAGCCTGATGTTGACATGACCTGTCACTGCTGAAGTCGGCCTTGATCCCCCAGCCCAGGTAGTGATTGTCAGGCTTTCTCCCGTGAAATTACCCTTCTCTTCCATTTCCATGAAGTGCTCCCCAGAAGGAAGTCACCTGCCCAGTCACCCCTAAGGACTGGGAAGGGAGATGCCCCTCCCGGGGGGTGGAACAGCCACATAAATCCCTTGGAACTCTGCGACATGGGAGATTCACCTCCTTCTCCTCCATTTACTTAGGCAACCTTTGATTTATATTGGTAGGGACTTAGGGATATTCCTTTTATTGCTGATGTTCAGTCGTCCAGTCGTGTCCAACTCTTGCGACCCCATGGACTGAAGCCCACCAGGCTTTTATAACTGGGGTTATCATCCAATACCTACTTAATTTTGTTCCTTAGATTGTCCCAGCTTTGGCTGCTGTGAGCTCTTGTCTGGACCCCGCCCCCACTGGCCTTGATGATAACCATCATTCTCTTTTATGGGCCCCTCCTGTGTCTCCTCTGTGGGCTCCTCCCTGCATCTCTTTGACTTGGTCCCATCATTGTGGGGCCCGTAGATCTAGCAACTATCCACTCATCTGTCGTCTGTCTATCTATCTGTCTCACTTCCTGCTTTCTGGGCCTGTAAGATGTCCCAGGCTTGCTTACATTTCCTGCCAGGGAATGTGCTTCACATGCTAAGGCCTGGCTCGGAGCCCCTCCTCCAGGCAGCCTCCCTGGCTGTCTCCGGGCAGCTTGGGGGCTGTTTGGTGGCCCTGGCCTCCCTGTTCATCCTCCGTCATAGTCCCTCTGTTTCCTTGGCTATCTTTACCACGAGGCTGAGAGCTCCCGCAGGCAGGGCCATCTGATTCATCCATCCACCCAGGGCCCCAGTGCCCAGCACTGGGCCGGGCACAGGGTGGGGCTGGGCAGTGCTGCCAGCAGCCAGACCCTGCCCCCACTGGCTCTGATGATGATCATCACTCTCCTTTGTGGGCCCCCTTCCCCGCACTGGGTGGGTGCTGGGCCCCAGGCCAGGGAGGACAACAGAGGCCAGAGAAGTGGGCTCACCCAGCTTCCCACCTGGACGGAACCTGTGCTGCTCACCACCTTAGCTCGCAGCAGGCAGGATCAGCGCAGCTCAACAGGGCTGGTGAGTGAGGGGCTGGCACCACAGTGAAGGCAGAAGAGCTCTGTGTGGGGAGGGAGAGGAGGCTGTGCCCACCTGCACGGTGATGGGAGACCCTGGGCTCCCACCTGGATTGGCGCCAAATCAGCGGGTGCTCCGACCACTCCTCCCCACCATGCGGCCTGTGAAACCTACAGCTGGGTGGCTGGATGCATGAAGGGTGCAGACAGGCCCGCTGCTCAGAGCCTTGCAGTGGCCCCATGGATAAGACTTGAGTGAGTCCCTGCCACCCAGCCACCCCCTGGAGAGCCAGGAAGAAAGTGGGCACCTGGAAATGGGCGGGAGATAGGGGTCAGTGTCCTGCACGGCTTTGCCTGATCAGAGGTGGTAACTTGTGGGGCTGCCCCTTCTGTGTGTCTGGGACGGGCAGGGCCCCTGCACACAGCTCCTGTTCAGGCGCCAGTTAGTCAGTCATTCAACAAACGGTTGCAGGTTGCCTGGACAAGAGCCTTGAGGATCCTGAGTGTTAATCTAGTGGCACCTGGTTTCAGCCCGAAGGTGCTCGGGGCCCTCGGGGTTGGGCAAGGGCTGGCTTGTCCACGTCAGGAGATGCAGGAGGGAGACTCGGAGACAGACGGGCGTCAGTGTCGGCACCACGATGAGCAGGCGCAAACGCGGAGGACGCAGGGGTCAGAGCGGGCTCAGGGAGCCCAAGGCCCCCAACTGTTTGGAGAACAGGGCGGCTTCAACGTGACAGGTCTGGGGAAATTGAAGGACCAGATGCCAAGTGGCTGGTTCCGCTACTGAGATATAGGGGAAGGAGGGGTGGGTGGTGGGCCATGAGGCACTTATCCAGTTCCATTGAGAGCAAGGCCTGGCTCCGCCCTCAGGGCTGAGTGGCACCTGGACCATCTGAGTTGGGCAGATGGCTCTGAAGTCCTCTACGTTCGTGCTCACACCTAAGGGCGAGTGCAGACAGGGCAGAGTGGCGGGTGTGCGGGAGGAGGGTGTGGTCAGCTGGGCAGAGTGGCCGCTGAGGGGCCGGTGAGTTGCAGGTGGAGACAAAGCCGCTGCCCTTAGTATCCTGGAAGGTGCTGGCAGCCTGGATGAGGGCTACTGTGGGGAGTGGGGAGTGGCGAGGCCAGGCTCAGGACGGAAAGCAAAGCTGGCTGGGGTGGGGGCTCTGGAGGTTTTGCTGGGAAGGGAAAGGAGATGGGAAGCAGCCAAACGAATGAAATGGGGGCTGAACCCAACGCAACGAGGCGGCATCACCCACGTGCAGTTCAGGCACAGCTGAGAGTGACTCTTAGGGGAGTCCTGTGAAAATCCCCCCCGAGCCCTCCTGCCCTGCTTGGCCTGCCGTGAATGATCTGTGCCCCATTTCCATGAGGGGGTCTTGGCTGGGAGGACACTTGCCCCCTGGGGAAGCCTCTCTAAATTGTGTGCTGGGGCTGGGTTAATGTTTACTTAGCCAAGTTCAAGCTCTACCCCCTGGTTCCTGGGCTGGCAGGAGGTCCAGCTTTCCAGGGGGGTTGCTGCGCCCTGCTTCAGGAATACCGGTGCTCTGGGCCTTGTGAGGGCCTGTGGGATCTGGGTATCCCTGGGGTCTCATTTATCACTGAGTGGCCTCCCCAGGCTCCTGGGGAAATGGCAGCGGGGAAGCCGTGGCCATGCATCCCAGTCTGAGGCCTCTGACTCCTGTCGCCTCCAGGCACCCACTTCCCAACCCCCACCACCACTCAGGGGCCACATGGTCCAGGGGAGTGGGGCGAGCCTGTCCTCTGACGGGAGGGAGCTCAGAGGCCCAGCCACTGCCAGCCTTGTGGCCTCTCAGAACCCCGTCCCTCATTTTTAAAAAAATCATTTTATCTATTTACGGCCGTGCTGGGTCTTCACTGCTCTGGGCTTTCCTCTACATTGTAGTGGCTTCTCCTGTTGTGGAGCACGGGCTCTAGAGCATCTGCTCTCAGTGGCTGCGTCGCGTGGGCTCAGCGGCTGCGTCACACGCGCTCAGTAGTTGCTGCTCTGGAGCACGGGCTCAGCAGCCGTGGCTCCCGGGCTTAGTTGCTTTGCAGCAAGTGGGATCTTCTCAGACCAGGGATGGAACCCACATCTCCTGCCCTGGCAGGCAGATTCTTTACCGCTGAGCCACGAGGAAGGCCCCTTATCCCTCCTTTAAAGTAAGGGGCTGCCTTGACCGCTATGGATGTGACAAGAGGGTGTGCCAGTCTGGGTCGTGCTCCCACGTAGGCTGGTCCTTTCTGACCAACTCCCTCTGAGTGCCCACGTCAGGTTACTTAGGGCATTGATGAGGGAGCACCCCTCTGCTAAACGCGAAGGAGTCCCAGGCCCTGGCCAGCTCCCGGGCTGAGGCGGGGAGACGGGGCAGCAGAATCAGAGATTCCTGGGCAGAGGGCGGCGCCTGCCCGGACGGAGCCTGAGCCGGGCCAGTGGGGGTGGCGTCCTCAGTCCAGGGGAACTGCTGACCGCTTCCTGCAGGCCTTCGACCCGGCCCGGGGGGGCCACCGGTTGTCTGGACAGCCTGTTTGGTTCCGATATTCTTGTTTTGCAAAGAGCGGTTCCTGAAATCACGGGGCCTGGAGGTCTGCTTGGCTTTGACGGGGGTGGGTCTCAGCCGCTCAGGCCAGAAACAAGGAACACAGACGAGCCCCTCTGGGCACACACACAGGGTCGTGGCCCTTTCGGCGGGCCCAGCGTCAGCCGGGTGCCAGGCTCCAGGCCAACTCCAGGCTTCTCGTTCCATCCTGGGCCCTGACCTCGGGCTTAGGCATGCAGGGGAAACTGTCAGAAAGGGCATCTCAGGAGAACTGCTGGGGAGATCCCGGTGGGGCTCAGAATGCGCGGGCCTCAGAAGGCATGTCACAGATGCGTCTTACAGACGGGGAACCAGAGGCTGGGAAAGACGACGGGGATGCTGGGTCCACTCCCTCCTGCGACCTTGGGCGACGGCCTTTCTCTTCCCAAGCCTTAGTTTCCCCATTTGTAAACCCAAGGGACTTACTTTGACCTGTCTAGATTGGGAGCATTCTTTGTTTTCTTTTTCCCAGCTGCACCATATGGTACGTAGGACCCTAGTTCCCTGACCAGGGATCAAACCCAGGCCCCCTGCAGTGGGAGCGTGGAGTCTCAACCACTGGACACCCAGGGAAGTCCCGGGAGCTTTCTTAAGGGCTGGTTCTTGGTGATCTTTGATAGTTTAACAGTTACATCCTAAGCAGAGGGAGGAGAGAGGCAGGACGCCGCGCCCGGGACTGTCCTGAGCCGGCATCCGGCATAGAGGGTCTTCAGCCGTCTGGTCGTGGTTTCACCCACTCCCTAGTGAGGCCCTTGCTCTCCTAACAGTGAACCGTACACATCCTGGTTCCGGGCAGGCGTCCGGGTCAAGGGGGTGAGGGAGGGGGGTGCCTTTGTGCTGACTCCTTCCTGCATCAGCGGCGGCGGGGTGGTCCTGTGATGCTTTTCCAGGAATCCCCACCCCACCCCTTCTCTAGAGCAGGGCCCACAGCCAGGGCCAAGTCCTGCCCCGATTTGCAAATAACGTTTTCTTGGCGCACAGCCAGGCCCTCTCATTTCCTATCACCCACGTCTGCTCTGGGGTTGTAACAGCGGGACGGTGGCAGAGCCAAGCCTTGCTGCTCTCGGGCTCTTTACAGAAGGCAGCTGCCGCCCCTTGCTCCGGGGTCACCTGTGTGCTTGCTGCTCCTGCCCAGGCTGCTGGAGTGAACGAGCAGGGGTTATCCCGGACATCTGCAGTCCCTGGAAGTGGCTGTGGGAGGCTTGAGAAGCTGCATACCTGGAGCAGGCCAGGCGCAGGTACTCTTCTGACTGGCCCCATTCCGCAGGAGGACCTTTATACCCTCTCTTTGCCTAGTCCCTCTTCCTCCAAATTCAGCCGTGGAGCCTCTGCCTCCAGGAAGCCTTCCTGGATCTCTCCCTCCTCTCCTTCCCCTCTCTCTGTGGCTGCACAGATGGCAGGACACCACCCCAGTCTCTTTCCAAGTCTGTAACCCCGACTTGTCTGAGACCCCTCGTGTGTGGGTACCTGAAGGTGCAACTGGGGTGATGGAGCTAAGACGCTGGTGGCAGGGGTGGCTCTGAATTCTGCAGAGCAGAGCAATCACCAGGTGGAGTGGGGGATCCACGGAGAGGCTGGACCGCGTGCCAGGGAGGCTGTCCAGGGGACCCCAGCTGGGCCCGGGGGGTTGGGCCGGGTCACCCCTCCAGGCTTGAGACTGTGCTGACATAGTTCCACACAGCCCCAGGGGATTGGAAATGCTCTGAGGCGGCGGGACGGAATTAGAAACTGCTTTCTGTCCTTGTAGGACCACAGCTGTTGCTACCTGCCCCACGAGTTAAAAAGATAAGCAGAGGGTAGTGGGTGGGGTGGCGTTTCCCAGGTGGCCCAAGTGGTAGAGAACCCATCTGCGAATGTAGGAGACTGTCAGAGACTCTGGTTGGATCCCTGGATTGGGAAGATCCCATGGAGAAGGGAATGGCAATCCACTCCAGTATTCTTGCCTGGAGAATCCCATGGATGGAGGAGCCTGGCAGGCTACAGTCCATGGGGTCACAAGGAGTCGGACACCACTGAGCTACTTAGCACGCAGCACACACAGAGGGCAGGGCACCCCTCAGCCCCTGGCCCCTAGCTCAGGATTACAGCCCAGGCTGCTGTCTGTGGTCCAGGGGTCAGGCGGGAGCCGTCCTGGGAGCTCATCAGGAACTTCTGCCCACGATGGCAGAGGAGAGTCCAGGCAGGCTACAGTGGGCAGGGGTCACTCAGCCCCTCAGAGATGGTTAAAGGGATGCTGCAGCTGGGTCACTGGGGAGCAGGTGTAAACATTCCAACAGGAAGTTCTTGGGAGCTCTTCCTCTGACTGTGTGAGTCTCATGCCTTAGGGAGTCGGGGGTCTGCCTTTTCTCCCCTGGAGGCCTTGGCATTGTCCTGGGGGGCGTGTGGTCCAGGGCAGGTCCCGCGTCTCTGAAGTCCATTTGCCACTCAGTTCAGTGGGATCGTGGCAGTACACTGGGGTGGCCACAGCCCATGGATTTAGTATTTTTAAGCGAGTGATAACTGCATAGTGATGGTAAATTGCTGCAAGGGTCAGAGTTGCTGACCTAGGAGGGTACTCAGAGATCCCCAAGCCCCACTCGCCCATCAGAAAGTGGGGAGATGAGGCCCGGGGGTGACAGGCTCCCTCAGAGGGACTGGAAGGCGGGGTTGGGCTGGGGTTGAGACCAGCCTCTCACACGCAAGGCTGTGTGGGGCTGCCCTGTGGGGCCACCTCCAGGAGGGATCCCTTACTTGAAAGACCCCCGCCTGAAAGGCTTATGTTCTTCCTCGGGAAGTCTATTTGGGTGCAGTTGCAGACTCGGGGTGCACTCTGTGAAGCTGGGGTGCCGCATGCAGAGCTGGTGTGTTCTTGCAGAGTTGAGTAACATTCTGAGAAACTGGAGTTCAACATGTAGAATTAGGGTGTGCTGTGCAGGGTTGGAAAGTCACTTTTCACTTTCATGCATTGGAGAAGGAAATGGCACCCCACTCCAGTGTTCTTGCCTGGAGAATCCCAGAGAGACGGGGAGCCTGGTGGGCTGCCGTCTATGGGGTCGCACAGAGTCGGACACGACTGAAGCGACTCAGCAGCAGCAGCAGCAGTGCAGGGTTTGGAGTGCTCTTGCAGAATTGAGTTGCATTCTGAGGAGTCGGGGTGCAACAAGCAGAACGAGGGTGTGCTGTGCAGGGTTGGAGTGCCCTGTGTGGAGTGGAGGAACCCTGGGCACAGCCGAGGCGGCTCATGGAAAGCCCCCGGCCTTGAGCCAAGAGCACAGCTGCAGAGGCAAACAGGATGCGGGTCTCGGGCCACCGCGGGGCACAATGGCCAGGAGAGGAAGCGAGTCCAGACCCTTTTATGGATATGGAGCCGCCGGGGGCCTCTTTCAACACAGTTTCCAGAAAAACAGCGGGAAGCTTGCGTTCCACACAGCATGAGGTTCTGGAGGACTGGCTGGGGAACAAGGGAGCCCAGCTTCACAGACAGACGCTGAGAGGAGCGGGGTGGGGGTGCGCCCAGGGCACACCGTGGCTTAGAGAAGGGAGGGTGCAGGGCCCAAGCTTAGCTCTTCTCCTCAGCCCCCGAGGCCCCACAGAGCCCAGGGCCAGCCCAGGCCAGGGGCCGGTGGAGACGGGGACTTCTGACACCCTGATCCTTCCCCGCTGCCTGGGGGGCCTGGTCCCCTGCTCTCCCCTTGCAGCGGTCCCTGGAGAGGCTTGGGTACCAAGATTTGTTAGATGCAGAGACACCTGCATACAGCCGACACCCTGTGGAGGGATTCTCGCCTCTAGACTAACCCTCGTGACAGCTCAGAGCTAGACCAGACAGTCAGATCCCACCAGGGGCCTCCCTGCCGGCCCGTGATCAGCACGGCTGTGCCGGCCTTCCAGGAGGCATCCGTGGACGTGGCGGCCTGCCACGGCAGTGCCTGCCGAGCTTGGACCCTGAGGGGCAGCCTGGCTGGAGACAATGGGCCTGGAGCTCTGCCCTCCGGGGGAGGAGGGGAGTCAAGTCCGGGGACAGATGATGGGGACAAAGGCGTATCCACAGGTCCCTGTGCAGGGCAGCGTGGGCATGGATGGAGGAGGCAGGCCTGCCCAGGAGAGCCGTCTCAGCAGAGGCGAGTGCAAGGAAAGACAAACTTCTCCAGGGCTGAGACCGCTGCAGCGGGTACCTGGCAATGAGGTGGGGGGGGGCATCACCGTGTCAGGCCCATGAAAGGGAGGCAGGCGGGCTGGGGAGGTGGACAGGCCGGTGTCATGGGGAAGAGGGCAGGTGAGGAGGGCCTTCGGGGCAAGACGGGGCCTGAGGGGTGGGCAAGAGAGCAGGGTCTTAGAAGACTGCAGGTTGCCAAGGTCAGGCAGCCCGCAGGGAGGATGCTGTGGTCAGGCAGGCGGGTACCCCAAACACTAACTCATGTCCCCGGCCTGTTCCCCACTCCTGTGGGCATCTAGCACTCTGGGCAAGAGGGTAGCCTCCGCAGGTATGTCCATCAGAACCTCTGAACATGCCCTTGTTTGGAAAAAGGGTCTTGATGTGATTGATCCGTGTAAGGATCTCAAAGTGAGATCCACCCGGATGACTTGCAGGGCCCCGGAGACAGTGCGGAGCATCCTTCCAAGTGGGAGGAAGGGAGACACACAGGGAGAGGCCACGTGATGGCAGAGGCAGAGGCTAGGGGACGTGACCACAGGCCCAGGACAGTCTGGAGACACAGGAGCTGGCGGAGGCGGGAAGGAGGCTCCCCGGAGCCAGAGGGAGCCCGGCCCTGCCGGCACGTTGACTAGCTGTGGCCCCAGAGCTGCGAGAGAATAAACCTCTGCCATTTTAAGAAGCCTGGTGTGGGGTACTTTGTCACTGCCTTCCCTGGATGCTCACATCGTGACCATCACGGCTAGAAAGACTGCTGTTCCTGCTCCATGGAGAGGGCAGGAGAGGGGAGGAGAGAGGTTGGCAGGGTTCTGACAGGCCATGCTCCCTTGGGGGAAGGCGAGCTGCTGGGGGAACAGCTGCCCCCTCGGCTCTGGGGCCTCCCGGTCCCCCGGGGTCCATGGGGTGATGTGAAACCCTCCCCTGCTACTCCACCTGGCGTCACGGGGGACCGTGAAAACGGCCCCCTGGAGCCTCTGCCTCCCGCCTCGGGGTCACCGAGCATGTCGGTGGTGTGTGGCCTGGTGCCGGGCTGGGCTGGGGATGTGAGGGGCCGGAGCACTGGGCCCAGGCCTGCTGGGGTCCCCCCAGTGGCCAGCACTGCCTGTTGAGGGGCTGAGTCTTCACACTGGCCCTCTGTGGGGACCTCTCCAGCGTGAGGCGGCCACAGGCCTGTGGCGTCTCCAGCTGTGCCTCTCACGCTTGAGCTCTGGCCCGTTGGGGAGGGGAGGGGAGGTTGTGACTTTGGGGTGGCCAAGCATAACGCCAGGAGTTGATTGGATAAAGGCAGAAGGCGCGGGAGAGGGGCAACTAGAAACAGCCCACTTTGGGCTCAGAGCGGATCTCAACCTGAATGACAGTGCCCCAGGGAGAAAGCGTCTGGAGACAGGCGTGGTTGTCACCCTGGGCTCAATTTCTAGTGATAGAGGCTGGGGACGCTGCCCAGACCCCAGGACAAAGAGCAAGTGCTCCAAACACCAACAGTGCTGGGGTCAGACACCAGGCTCAGGGATCTCAGTGCCCGTCAGATCTGGTTCCCCGCTCACGCTCTAGTTGTCACCAGCCTTGGACCAAATCATCTCCTGAGCCTCAGTTTCCCTGTCTGTGAAATGGGCACATTAGCACTTAACTTAGATATTGTTCCTGGTCAGGAAGCCAAACCATGCCTCTCCCAAGCTTGGGGAGGAGAAGGTAGCCTCCTGGGTTTGAGCTGGGGCCAGCAACCGGAGCCCATCCTCTGCCTCTGTGAGGGCCTGAGAGCTGATGGGAGCCCCAGTTCAGTTCTTGCTGCTTGTTGGACAGCCAGGAAACCCAGCCCTGCCCCCCAAGCTCAAACCCCTGCTCTCAAACCCAGGTCAGGCCTGGAGCCGGTGAGAAGACAAGGAAGGAAGGAGAGCTTGTAGGCAGACCCCCAGCTTTCCCCAGCATGTGTTCCCATTGATTGTGTCACTGGGTGGGGCAGCAGTGGGAAGAAACCACGTGTCTGTCTGTGTACACACGTGTGGACACGTGTGCCCATCTGTGCCCACACATGTGCACGAATGTCTGTGTGCAAGTGTGTATGTGTGCACATGTGCCTAAACATGGGCATGTGTGCACGCATGAGTGTGCGTTTGTGTGTGTGCACACGTGCACAAATGTCTGTATAAGCGTGGGCACATGTGTGTGCACACAAATGTGTGCATGCATGTGCACGTGTGTGCACGTGTGTGTGTGTGTGTGTGCAGTAAGTGGAAGAGGAAGAGAGAGCAGGGCTGAGGTTAGCCCAGGGCAGCTGTCCGACTTCCCCAATCCTGCCAGCCAAGGCGGGAGCCTGGGTGGGCCCTGGCCTCCACCTCTGAGCTTGGGCACCGGGCAGCGGGCAGGCGGGTCAGGGCCTGGAGCCGGCCCAGGCCAGAGCTAATGATCAACCAGCCCTGGGAGGCGGTGCAGCAGCTCGGGCCTGCCTCTCGCCAGGCCCAGGCCCAGACCCAGGGAGGAAGTGGGGCAGGAAGCAGGGGGCGGTGGCGGCCGCTGTGCAGTCCGACAGGCTGGGGGCGGCGGAGACGGCCTGCGGGGCCCGCCAGCAAGGAGCCGGGAGCTGCCACCCGGTGCCCGCTGTCCCACAGAGCGGGGCGCAGGTACAGAACTCTGGACGGGTGGGTGAGGGCAGTCGAGCAGGCATTGTCCACAGACCTGGGTCTTGCCGCAGGTGGATCTGAGCCATCTCTTGCTTTTCACTTTCTCAGAGGGTTTTCTGAGCTTTCAGGATTGGGAGGGAACAGAACTGGTGTCTGGAGAGGCCAGAAGACCGTGGGTGCTGGCTAGCGGAGCTCCGGGAGGGCCCCGTGCCCGCCGACAGCTACTGTCCCAGTGCTAATGTCGGGTTTGGTAAAGCACAGCCGCTCTGGGACCTCACCAGACCCCACCTCCCCTCCGCCACTCAGACTTGCGTCCCGAGGGTCTGCCAGGACACAGGAGCTGTGTTGCCAGCAAGCAGGGTTCCGGGCCCAGGGGGCCTCAAGTGGGCCCCCACCCTGGGTTGGCGCCACCTCTGGCACACACCACAAGTACCCGACCAGGGTGGCACTGCAGCTGTGACCTGGCCACTCTGAGGTCACCGCCCTGGGCCTCCTCTGCATCAACCAATGGGATGGGTGACTTAACCGGGAACCCCGACTGGACAGCTCTAGGGAGACCCTGACCCAGGCCCTTTCATGCCAGGGGCTTCCCTGGTGGCTCAGACAGTAAAGAATCCGCCTGCAATGCGGGAGCCCTGGGTTTGATCTCTGGGTTGGGAAGAGACCCTGGAGCAGGGCCTGGCAACCCCACTCCAGTATTCTTGCCTGGAGAATCCCTGTGGACAGAGGAGCCTGGCGGGTACAGTCCATGGGGTCACAAAGAGTCGGGCACGACTGAGCAACTAAGCGCCTGGCCTGGACTTGTCCTGGCCGCAGTGACCGCTCTCCCCGCCTGCAGTGACCCCTCTGGGAGCCCCAAGCCCCGTCTGTGGGGGTTCCACACAGACAACAGATGGGAGAGTGACGCTGGGAGGAGTCAGTGCTGCTGGTCACTTGGGTGTGACCTCCCCCAGCGGGGGTGGGGGGCTGTGGCTGAACTCGTGGGCGGAGGCAGTGTGAGGGCCAGAGGTGGGGTGTGCTCAGGTTCAGGGTAGGTGTGAAGGGCTGGGCTTGGGCCCACCTGGTCCATAGCTGCTCATGGAGCCTCGATGGCCCCTCTGTGAAATGGGCGCATCACACTCCCCCAGGCGTCACGAGGACAGAGTGAGGATGCTCAGCTGTGCAGGGAGGTGACTCCCAACAGTGACGGCGCTTCCTGTGTTTATGCCTGAGGTCACTTACTCCTCCTCCTGTAACGCCCGCTTCCCAGCAGAGAAGGGAAGCGCAGGGACCCGGGGCGACGGCTGGCCTGGAGCTGCTGTAATGAAGGGCCACAAACGGGGGCTTCTAACACTAGAAGTTCATTCTCCCCTGGTTCTGGAGACCGGAAATCTGAAGCCTCGGGGTGGGCAGAGGGCCCTGGGGGAGGGTCTTTCGGCTCCTGGCGGCTGCAGGCATCTCTGGGCTCATGGGCACTTCACCCTGCTCTCTGCCTCCATCCTTACCCAGGGTTCCCGCTGTGTCTGTGTTCCTCCTCTTCTTACAAAGACCCCTACATGGAGGGCCCTCCAGCCCAGTGTGATCGCATCTTATTATGACTATTATTTTTAGTATTTATTATTTGGCTGCCCCAGATCCCAGCTGTGTGGCACGCTAGCATCTTCAGTTGTGGTCTTCGGACTCAGTGGCGGCATGTGGGATCCGGTTCCCTGAGCAGGGGAAGATCCAGCCGGGGCCCCCTGCACTGTGAGTGTGAGATCTTAGCCACCAGGCCGGCAGGGACATCCCCAGTGACCGCACCTTAACTTCATCCTGTGTCCGAATAAGGCCACCAAATCTGAGGTCACTGGTGGGTGTGAATGTGGGGGTGCGCTGGTCACCTTCTGTACTGAGGTCCCCAGACAACCCTGAAAAGATGCTTCCTGGGGAGGTGGGCAATGTCTGCGTGGTCCTCGAGGCAGGACAGGTTCAGATGCAGTTGGGGACACCGGCAGCCTCTCCGGCTGAGTAGTGCTATTTTAGGATCCTCCCCGGGGAGACAGAGCCCACTTCCTCCTGCGGGCCGTGACTAGGAACCCCAGGCTTACCACGGTCAGCGGCAGACCCCTCACTGAGCAGGAGGGAAGTCCCCTGAGCCTCAAAGCCTTCCCTGTTCTCGAAAAACCGTCCCTGAGCTGCTGGGGGCAGGCCCGTGGGCCTGGGATGCAGGCACTGGTGGGCTGCTCCTGACTTCTTGGGGGACAGGTGGGCTGGGGGAAAGAGATGCCTTGGATGTGGGTTGTGCGAGCCAGATGCCTGGCAGCAGAGAGTGGGGGGCGAGGCACCCCAGGCGGAGGCTAGAGAGACCCACAAACAGGACCCTGGCAGGACGATGGATCCCCGTGCCCTCCCGAGATGCTGCAGGACAGTAGAGGAGGGCAGATGGTGGCCTGGTCCCCCCCACCCTGTGGCCAGGGGACCTCAAGGAGAGGTGTGGGCTCGCTGTGTCCAGAGTCAGGAGGGGAGGGTGATGGGCTGGCTAGGCTGGGGGTGGGGGTGGGTGTCAGATGGACAGCGCTGCCTCCTGAAAAAGGCTGGGAGGTCTTTGTGTGACAGGGTCAGTGGGGGACGGACCCTGGGAGCAGGAAATGGGGAGCACAAGGCAGAGGGGCTTGAAACAAAGCTGGACATTGACCAAAGGCGGCTGGAGAGCTATGCGGCAAGGCTGCGTCCCAGAACCCGAGGGTCCATGCTGCTGCGCCCTCTGGACAGGGAGCTGCCTCCAGCCTGCTCCCTCCTCCCTGGGGGTGCCTACAAGGGTGCCAGCGTCCCCTGGGTGCCCCTTGGCCTGGTCCCTGGCCCTTAAAGGTGGTTGGAGGCTGGGAACAAGGTCATAGCCAGACGGCCCCCTATGCTCTGCTTTTCTCTACAGCTTGGAGGCAGGCTAAGGGAGACCAGGGTAATGCCTGCCAGAAACACGGCCTTTCCTACTCCTGTGTTAAATCCATGAGAGGAGTGAAGCTGGTTCCGGAGAAAAGGAATCAGCAAGCTTGAGATGAGCTAAAGTAGGCCTCCCCAGCCCGGGAGCTCTCTCGTCTTGTGTGGAGGGAATAGAGGGTCTAGGGGGCAGCGGGCCTGGTGAAGCCCCTGTGGGCCAAGGAACCCCCCTGATGCCCCAAACCCCCACGGGATGTGAGCCGGTTTCCCTGAGTCGCCGTTGGAGGGGTGCCCCCAGGGGTCATACCCAGAGGCTTTGGGGACCACTGATGAAAGGGTGTCGGGGATGGTCTGGGAGCTCTGGGTGTAAGGCAGTGGTCCTGCAGGAGCCCCCACCTCGAATCCCCGAGGGCCAGGGAGCAGCGTGGTCAGGGCAGTGCTGAGCTCACGCCCCTGTGTGTCGGGCCCATGAGGACGGGGGGAGTAGGGTCTTTTTCCTCTGGGATCAAAGGTTCAGAGCCCCAGTTGCTGCTCAGCAGCTTCCCGGCTGCGTGGCCTTCCTGAGGTGCCCACCACTCTCCTGCTCCACACTGGCCTGTTGGGGTGGCCCGCAGCTCTGCTGGCCTGCCTCCATGGACGGCCAACACTCCATGCCCTCTCATTCTCTGCACGCCTTCCTGTCCCGCACGGGTCCTGCCTCCCCCGGGGCCTTCTCAATGGTCAGACTACCTTCCCTCCACTTGTGGGGTCAGCAGACTCTCTCTCTCTCTCCCAGAATGTGCCCCTTGGAACCAACACCGCCAGACCCCCCCCCATTCCAGCAGGCCTGGGTCACCCTCCTCTGCGCCCCTCGCCCCTGCCTGGCACAGAGCTGGCCACAGGGCAGAGGTCGGCAGGGTCTGTTGGAAAACAACCAAAGGCTTGCGAGTGTGAGGTTCGACCTCCCCTGCCCACCCTGTAGGCGGAGCTGACGCTGAGGGCTCCTGGGCCCAGCCCCCTGCAGGGGGTGAGTTCAGGGTCAAGGCTGGTTCTCGGGGGACAGCAGCAGTACACAGGGAGGAGTGGGCCTGCAGGCACCACCTGCCCCCTGCTGCTCCCCCAGATGGGTGGGATGGTCCTCAGCCCAGCGCCCCCTCTGAGGGGATCTCTGATGGCTCCGGGGGTAACATCCTGTGAGAACCTTCACCTGGTGGCGGGAGCTTGTGGGTTTGGTGTGAGCGCCTCTGTTTGCCTTTTAAAGACAAGGATGTGGGCACTGACGGGATACGTGTGGGGGTAAGTGAGAGAGTGTTAATGTGAGAGTGTGTGTGCGCGTGTGTGTGTGCACATGTGTGCACGTGTGCATGTGAGTGTGTGCACGTGTGCATGTGAGTGTGTTCACGTGTGCATGTGAGTGTGTGCACGTGCATGCATGTGTCTGTGTACACGTCTGTGCACACGTGTGCATGTGTGCACGAGTGTGCATGTTGAGCGCCTCTGTTTGCCTTTTAAAGACAAGGATGTGGGCACTGACGGGATACGTGTGGGGGTAAGTGAGAGAGTGTTAATGTGAGAGTGTGTGTGCGCGTGTGTGTGTGCACATGTGTGCACGTGTGCATGTGAGTGTGTGCACGTGCATGCGTGTGTCTGTATACACGCCTGTGCACACGTGTGCATGAGTGTGCATGTGTTTGTGTGTGCACGTGTGCATGTGAGTGTGTGCACACATGCGTGTGTGTGCGCATGTGTGTGTAGGGGGTGAGTTGCCCACCCCTCCGAACCCACCCCGGTCCCCATCTGTAGAAGGGGACAATGTATTCTCCCCACTGGGAACCTGGCCAAGACGCCTGGTGCATGCAGGTGGTGACAAACTCTTGCGTGCCCTCTGGGAGCCTGCAGACAATCTCTGTCGTTCTGGAACAGTCTGAGGCCCGCAGTTCTGAGACTAGTCTGCGCTGGGTCTAACGGAGGTCAGCCCCCTGATCTTGTTGACAATCCGAGGCGGTAAATGAACCCAAGGCCCCTTGCAGGTCCCACCTCCAGCGTCTCCTCCTCTGTCCTTTCTGCCCAAACTCAGGAATGGACCTTTCAAGGAAGAAAACGCAGTCCTCTCGGGGCTTAAAGTGCTCTGCTGGCTCCTCTTTGCATCTGTGGAGAGTTCAGTGCCCTGGGCACCGCCCCCCCCAATCTGGAACAGCTCAGGCCCCTGTCCTGTGCCCCAGGCTCCCCCAGCCCCCGTGGCGACTCGGTGATGCTGCCGTCGGCCTCCCTGTCTCCTGCCCGTTCTCTGCTGCAGGGTCCCAGGTGAAGATGGGAGGCCGGCCGGGGGCTCCTGGGGCCCTACCGCCCCGGTGGGCCTGTTTGGGCTCTGAGTCCCACGCTGCTGGCCTGGTGTTCTCTGGGTCTCTGGCCCCGCCCCAGCACCTACCCCAAGACTGATGGGTATGGAGGAGTCCAGGCCTGCTCTTCAGCAGGCAGTGTTGTCCCCAGGAAGGGTCTCGGAAATGTGCTCTCCCGTCTGCACATTGTGCTCTGTGTACAGGGACTTCCTGCTGCTCCACTTGGGGTTTGGGATGGAGCTCCCCCCGCCCGTCATCAGAGTGCAGCAAGACTCCACGAAAGATGGGCTCCCTGGCTGGGGCTCCTGGCCCTGCTCTCGTCCGCCCTGCACTTGGCTGAGCAGGGCTGCTCCCCCTTCCCTCGGTCCCCGAGGCAGAAGCTGAGGGCGGCGTGGTCGACCCGCATCCCTGTGGCTGCAGCGGGCTGGGGGGGGTGTCTGTCTCTCCTCCCCAGGCCTGGAAGCGGCTCCATGTCCTTCTCTGTCCTCAGGTTTGTGACAAAGCCCTGACCTGTGCAGACCCTCACTTACCCTTTTTCTTCCTCAAATTTTATTTTTATGTATAGTTGAATATTTATTTCACTGCTCTGAGTCTTAGCCGCAACGCACAGGATCTTCTGGTTATAGCATGTAAACTCTAAGCTGTGGCATGCAGCTTCTCGTTTCCTGACCAGGGATTNGGGGGGGGTGTCTGTCTCTCCTCCCCAGGCCTGGAAGCGGCTCCATGTCCTTCTCTGTCCTCAGGTTTGTGACAAAGCCCTGACCTGTGCAGACCCTCACTTACCCTTTTTCTTCCTCAAATTTTATTTTTATGTATAGTTGAATATTTATTTCACTGCTCTGAGTCTTAGCCGCAACGCACAGGATCTTCTGGTTATAGCATGTAAACTCTAAGCTGTGGCATGCAGCTTCTCGTTTCCTGACCAGGGATTGAACCCAAGCCTCCTGCATTGGGAGAGCGGAGTCTCAGCCACGGGACCACCAGGGAAGTCACCCTCTCTTGATGACCCACTGTCTGGGGAAGGCCCCAGGGCACCCGGGCACGGGGAGCGGTCTCTAGTTCCTCCCTGGCCATTTCCTCCTTCCCTGCCTTCTGCCGCCCACTGCCTCCCGTCTTGGGGACAGCCTGGGACCCGGCCCATTTCCTGCGTTCCTTCTGGGGGCTCTGCTGGGTGCAGGCCTCTTTTAGTGGGAGACCCCTCCAGGCCTCAAGGTTAGTTATAAGGAGCAGCAGGAAACCTGGGAACTGAGGCTGGAGTCACAGGGCCCCTGAGCCCCATGGGAAGTGTGCCGTCTCCCCAGCGGGGGCGAGGGGGGGGGCATCTGTCCATCCCAGCCCCCGCCGGGTGGGAGGCGTGGTGGGCTTACCCCTGGACCCCGGGGTCCTCGGGTGTCCCAAGAGCACAGCTGTTCCGTCTCCTGTTCCCACATGACTGTTGTCACGTTCCTGTCCAGGCACTCGTGGGAAGGTTCTGAGCAGCCTCTACTCACCAGGTTCTAAGCTGTTTGCTCGGGTCTGTGATGGGCAAGAATGGGCACCCCTCTGCCCACAGGGCCCTCCAGCTGGAAGCAGACATAGGCTCGCGCCCCCGATGGAGTCTGCTCCAGGTGACTGTGCTGTTCAGGGAGGCGGCCCTGCCCGGGAAGGTGCTCCAGAGCCCACTAGGCAAGGCGGAGGCACGCTCACTTCTAGCGCCCTAACTCGGGGGCAGCATCCATGCTGATCCCGGCCACCCAGAGAGGCCAGGACTGCTGCTGATCCCTGCCCTATGCTCTCCCCACAAAGGCCAGCCCGGCATGCCGAGCCCTTGGCACTGAGGCCGCCACCAGCCATGGAATGCCCAGCGGAGCCGGCCCCGAGGGGGAAGGGGCCCACGGGGCCCTCGGGGGGCAGTGGCAACTGCGGGGTCCGGGAAGCGGCCAAGAGCACGTCCGTCATCTGGGAGCAACCACGGCCCGAGGAGGCCAAGGCCACCGTCCGAGGGGGTGAGTGCACTATGCGGATCCACCCCCCACCCACCCCGGGACGGAGCCGGGCATCGCACCGTCAGCGCCTGCGTTGGTGGAGAGTGTCTGAGAGCACTGCGGGCCCACCTCGCACTTCTCCAGGGTCACATCAGTGATAAACTGGCGAGACAGGCGGGCAGGGGTTGGAGATTCCAGGGACACAGCCCCGCATGAGGTCACAGCTCTCCTACGACTTTGCGTTCCCACCGTCCTGCTCTGTCCTTGGCTGTCAACCCCTGGGGTTACTCAGGGTGGGGTGTCCCTCCTCCCCTCCCAGCGGGCAGACCCAGTGCCTGGGCCAGGCCTTGGGCAGGATTACTTCCTGGAAGGAGAGGATGCGGGCTGAGACGAGGGCAGAGGCGCCTCTGACTCCCACCTGACCGGCCCGAGTGTGCGCGGGAGGGGCTTGGACCCAGGCTGGGCTGCTGCTGGGGAGGAGCTGGTTCCCATCCTGATTGCCGCTGGATCGCTCCTGGACACGGGCCTCAGTTTCCCCACTTGGAGACCTGCGGCGTGGCCTAGGGGGTCTGCAGGGCCCCTGTCTCCAGAACAGGAGGAGGGAAGGGAAGGACAGGGAGGAAGGCCCCGAGCCAGGGGCAGCCTGTCCCCCGTCCTTCCCCCATCTTCCTATCATCAGATCCTCACCTCCACCCCGGCCACCTGCTTAAGTCGCTCACAGAGGCTCTAGGGCTTGGCACGCAGCAGGTGCCCGATGAGTATCTGACGAATGACGGATGTTTTAGGAGAATGGCAATAAAACCACATGCTTGGCAGCAGGCCCAGAGCCTGGCACTGTGCGTGCTTGGTGACTGGAGGTGTTTTCACTCCTGTTCTCTTGGTCCTTTGCAGTATAAACAGGTAGGAAGAGGGGGTGGCCATTGAGGGTACTGACTCCTATGGTCAGACACCTGCCTGGCTCGGAAGAGGGGCTCCAAGAAGTGGTGGGGGCCTGGCCCGGGGATCTCGTGGGACCGTGCCCCCACCCAGAGCTCGGCGGCAGGAGACGGTGGGGCTGGGTCCTACCAGAAACACGTGGGCCACTCCAGCCTCCTGCAAGGCAGCCAGCACCCCAGGGGCCGTGAGTGCTAGAGCACGGGATTCCTGCCGTCTGGCGCTGTGACCGAGCCAGGGGCATCCTGACCACGAGCCTGGTGTTTCCTGCCCCTGCAGCCCCACAGCACAGCTGGCATCCGCCGGCACCAGGATGGTCTAGGAGCCCCCATGGCAGGGTCAGGGAGACCCCCACAGTCTTCCCAGGCTCCCCAGCCCCAAGCAGCCAAGGGGCCAGTGGGCTCCCACGGCATCTACCCAGACCCCTTACCCTTTTCAGCTTCTTTTGCAAACGGGCAACAAATTTACAAGAAACAATACAAAGAATTCTCACTTAGCCCACCCAGGGGGTTTTCCCTGGTGGCCCAGTGGTAAAGAATCTGCCTGCCAATAGAGGAGATGCCGGTTCGATGCCTGGGTCTGGAAGATCCCCTGGAGGAGAGGAAATGGCAACCCACTCTGGTATTGTCGCCTGGGAAATCCCATGGACAGAGGAGCCCAGCGGGTTACAGGCCATGGGGTCACAGAGTCAGACATGACTGAGTATCTGAGCACGCGCACCACCCTGCCCAGACCCCTCAGATGTCAACACTTTGCCCTCTCTCTCTGCGCTCAAGCAGGTGTTGTGTTTTCCCAGGACGGTCTCCCAGGAAGTCCTTGACTTCCTCCTCCTCGATTGCTTGGTGTCTTTCCTAAAACCAGCACCTGCTCGTGCAGCCCCACGATGAGACGATTCCAAACTCACTTTTCTGGCTCAGACAACCTGCAACAGACCTCGCTGCGATCCCGCCATCCGTCCCTGTAACCGCCTTTCCACCAAACAAAACCCTGGTCAGGCTTTGCGTTCTGTGGCGTGTGTGCCTGGAGCTTCTTAACCTGGCAGCTGGTACTTCGAAGATTCCAGGCGGTCAGCCTGTAGAAGGTGCCGCAGTGTGGAGACGGGTGTTCCTTCAGGACGGCAGGCTGGTGCTTCGGGCAGAAATGCCCAGTACCTTCGGTCCCTCTCAATGTCCGTGGGTCTGGCCCCTGGTGATGTTCACATCTCACGTCGCTCACTTGATTAAGGGGATATTTGACCGTGTAAATGTCACTGTCAAAGTCATCTGTCTTCCCTCTCATCGTAAGGAGCCTGTGGGAACACTGTGACTGTTCTGTCCCCCTCTGAACTCACCCATGTCAGTCGCTCAGTTGTGTCCAACTCTGTGCGACCCCACGGACTGTAGCCCGCGAGGCTCCACCGTCCATGGGATTCTCCAGGCAAGAATCCTGGAGTGGGTTGCCGTTCCCTTCTCCAGGGATCAAACCCAGGTGTCCTGCACTGCAGGCCTTGTCTGAGCCGGCAGGGGAGCTATGAAGACGGTTGCTCAGTGTTGACTTTCTAATGCTGCATTCTGTCTGTATTCTTTCTAACTGAACTTCACTGAAGCGAAGAACTGTCCCCTCTCCCCAGTTACTCACTTACTTATTTTAGCGTGGGCAGGCTCAGAGGTCTTTATTTTATTCTCTGGACTCTATCGGTTGCTGTCCTTAGTTCTTTTGTTGTTCAAATGGCCCCCGATTTGGTCTTGTGACACGTCTCCAACATCCTGTGGGCACCACCTGCTTTCTGGGGCCCCAGGATGCTCATGTCTCATCTCTGCTCTCCCTGCCCCAGCCCTGGAATCGGCACGCCTCAGGGAGCCCCAGGCTCAGTGGGAGGATGGAGTCTGAAGCCGAGATTGGAGTACCATGTTCTTATTTGGACTCAGGCATTTCTGAGCCCCTGTTCTGGAGACCCAGAGAAAGCAAGGACTGGAAATGGGCTCTGACCACACAGGCCTGGGGCTGGTGGACTGCAGGTGGGGAGAGAGCAGGAGCGAGCCGGTCACGTTGCCCGGCCCAAAGTCAACGGGCAGCACCCCAGCACTGAGCAGGGGTGTCCCTGGGGTGATGAGGAGGCCGCACTGAGGTTCTGCAACCCCTCTCAGACCCACAGGTGTTTCTGGGTCAGATCATCCTCCATCCAAAAGTTCTGGTCACTCATCCCATTTTACACATGAGGAAGATGTGCAGGGCCGGGATGGGGGCTTTAGCCAAGATGCAAGCAGGGAGCTGGCCTCGAGTCTGGGGGCTGGAGTCCAGGGACCACCAGCAGAGGACTGACCTCACAAGGCCGAGAGGACCCGTGGCCCCCCAGCTAGTGGCTGGTGGGGCTGGATGAGGATGCGACCCCATCTGCCCAGACCCTGCGCTCCCCCAGGATGTCACCTCCCCTCTGTGGTCAGCAGGATAGAGGCCCCCAGAGAAGTCCTATTGGAGAAGGAAACGGCAACCCACTCCAGTATTCTTGCCTGGAACATTCCATGGACAGAGGAGCCTGGCAGGCTACAGTCCGCTGGGTCACAGAGTCGGACACGACAGAGTGACTAAGCAACCCAACAAAGAAGACCTGAGACCACCCTGGACAGTGCATTAAGAGCAGAGATGCTGCTCTGTGAACACAGTCCACGGAGGTGAAGCTGGTCCTAGTAGTCACGTATGGATGTGGGAGGCAGGCCCTAAAGAAGGCCGAAGTGAAGTCAAAGTTGCTCAGTCACAGTTGCTACTCTCCAGGCCAGAATACTGGAGTGGGTAGCCTTTCCCCTCTCCAGGGGATCTTCCCAACCCAGGGATCGAACCCAGGTGTCCCGTATTGCAGGCAGATTCTTTACCAGCTGAGCCACAAGGGAAGCCACAAGGGAAAGAAGGCTGAGCACTGAAGAACTGATGCTTTTGAAGTGTGGTGTTGGAGAAGACTCTTGAGAGTCCCTTGGACTGCAAGAAGATCCAACTAGTCCATCCTGAAGGAAATCAGTCCTGAGTATCCATTGGAAGGACTGATGCTGAAGCTCTAATACTTTGGCCACCTGATGCAAAGAGCCCACTTATTGGAAAAGACCCTGATGCTGAGAAAGATTGAAGGCAGAAGGGACAACAGAGGAGGAGATGGTTGGATGGCATCACTGACACAATGGACATGAGTTGAGCAAGCTCTGGGAGATGGTGATGGACAGGGAAGCCTGGCGTGCTGCAGTCCATGGGGTCACAAAGAGTCAGACATGACTGAGCAAGTGAGCAACAAGCAACGCGGAAGTCCACATCTTCCTCCCCACAACCTGCACCCACATGTTAGCTTGTGTGGCAAAGAGAGTTCGCAGAGGGGCTTAAAGCTCTGGAGATGGGAGGTTACCCCGGGGTGGCACTCAAAGAGAGACTGAAGGTGCTGGCGCTGCTGGCTTTGGAGACGGAGGAGGGGCCAAAAGCCAAGGATGTGGTGCCTCTAGAAGCGGGAGCAGCAAAGAAACAGATTCTCCACCCGGGGCCTCCGAAAGGAACCGCTGCTGCCCACACCTTGTTTGGCTCCAGTGAGACCCTTCTCGGACCCCAGATAACACTGTGCGGTTTCCAGAAGCCGCTCGGGTGGGGTACTTAGTTACTGCACAGAAGGAAGCCCACGACCTCCTCCGGACCCTGCTGGCCTCTGTGACCATCCGTGGGGGAAGAGTGTGAATGGTGGCTTGGAGGGGCGTGGACAAACCTGTCCTCTAGAAATACCCGGGGTTGGTGCCTGCGCAGTAGCTGAGGCTGTCTGTTCTCACCTCAATCACAGGACCCTGCTCTGCTACTGATGCTGCTCTGGCCCCTGGCATCTCTCAGCAGGCTGCTGGGCCCTCCCCTGGCCAGATGGGGTCCTGCCCCACAGGTAGGCATCCCCACGCAGCAGGTTAAGTCTGTGCTGGGCTCATGAATGTAGGATCCCTGGGCATCCCCCCTTCCCTCCAGCCTGGACCATTCTGTGGACTCCTGGCTCAAGAATGTCTAACGGAGGCTTCTCTAATGTGGCTGCCGGACGCCTGCCTTGAGGTCACTGTGGGGGTGGGTCGGGGCTGTTGTGCAGACGCTCAGCGGTGTTCGGCTGTTTGTGATCCCGTGGACTGCAGCACATCAGGCTTCCCTGTCCATCACTGTCTCCTGGGTGGGGGCGGGGCTTGTTAAAGGCAGACGCTCAGGTCCTGGGACAGTTCTGATGCTGGGAGGTTGCGGTAGGGCCCGGGACGCTGCATTTTCCCTGGGGGACAGAAGGCTGGGGTGCGCCTACACTTGCAAAGGCCTTCTCTGGACTGTTTGCCTCTGCCCGAAGAGGAGGGCTCCCCAGTAGCTCAGACAGTAAAGAAATCTGCCCACTATGCGGGAGACCCGGGTTCGATCCTGGGTTGGGAAGATCCCCTGGAGAAGGAAATGGCAACCCACTCCAGTATTCTTGCTTGGAGAATCCCACAGACAGAGGAGCCTGGTGGGAAACCATCCATGGGGTCTGAAAGAGTCAGACATGACTGAACGGCTAGCACACATACACATAAAAGAGGAGGCGAGGTCACCCTGGAGGCGGGAAGTGAGTCCCAAGGAGGGACACCCTGGGGGCATGGTGAGTGCGGAGGGCCCCCCGGGAGAGGCATCCCAGCTTCCAGGACAGCATGGCGGGACTCTCGCAGGAGCTGGTGCTGGGAGGCGGACCCGGGTGCAGGAGGGGCAGCAAGGAGTCCTTTACCCTGAGACCCTGCCCCGGAGCGCTAGCTGTGGGAACAGGGGGGCACAGAGACCCCAGGGTCGTTGGCGGTTCACCTCTGCCTCGAGGGTCATCTGTCATCCAGCCTTTCAGGTGGTCAGTGCTGCCTGTGGCCACTGGGGATGACCAGGGCTAGTGAGCCTCGAGGCAGGCTATCATGGGAGTGAAAGGGCAGCCCTACCCTCTTCGGGAGGAGGAGGGTCACCACTTAGACTTGGCTGAGAAAAGCTGACTGGCTTCCTGCTGGGGGAGGGGCCGATTCCAGATCCCAGAGTCTCCTGCTGGGGGTGTGTTGGGGGAGGGAACTGGAAATTTCCAAGGCAGGTGCAAGGCTTACTCCGAGGGCTCTCCCCCTGTACCATCTCTCTTTCCCTCTCCTCTCTCACCTTATCTCCCCAGCTTTGGAGCCTCAGGGGGACGGGGTAGGGATGGGCAGGGGCCGTTTGAGCAGAGATGGAATCTTCCAGCGGCCAGCCGGCCAGGCATTGGTCTGGGAGAGTGCCTCAGGGGCAGGTATGGAGAGTGCAAAGGCCCTGGGGTGGGGTGGCTGGCGTGGGGTTAGTGGGGGACACCTGGATGTCTCAGAGCAGCAGAGAGAAGATCGCAGGCTGGCAGTGGGCGGGAGAAGGCCAGGTAGCTCCAGGCTGTGCCTGAGAAGGTGGAAAGGATTTGCATTTTATTCTTTCTGAGATGGAAAACCACTGCCGCTGTGCTAATACAGTAGCCGGCTGTCGGCATTTATGCTTAAACTTAACATCAGTTCAGTTCAGTTCAGTCGCTCAGGCGTGTCGACTCTGCGACCCCATGGACCGCAGCACGCCAGGCCTCCCTGTCCATCACCAACTCCTGCAGTTTACTCAGACTCATGTCCATCGAGTCGGTGATGCCATCCAACCATCTCATCCTCTGTCATCCCCTTCTCCTACCTTCAATCTTTCCCAGCGTCAGGGTCTTTTCCATTGAGTCGGTTCTTTGCATCAGGTGGCCAAGGTGTTGGAGCTTCAGCTTCAGCATCAGTCCTTCCAGTGAATATTCAGGACTGATTTCCTTTAAGATGGACTCGTTGGATCTCCTTGCAGTCCAAGGGACTCTCAAGAGTCTTCTCCAACACCACAGTTCAAAAGGAGGTTCCTTTATAGTCCAACTCTCACATCCATACATGATGACTGGGAAAACCATAGCCTTCACTAGACGGACCTTTGTTGGCAAAGTAATGTCTCTGCTTTTTAATAATAAAAGAAAGACTCCAGTTCCTTGATGACACTGTCCACATTTCAAGAGCTCAGGGGCCTGTGTGGCTGGTGGCCGCTGTGGGACGCTGTAGAGAGCAGGCACACTCATTACTGCAGAAGTTTCTAGGGGCTGGCACTGCCCAGGGGGCTGACAGCCAGGGCGTGCCGTAAGCAAGACCTGGTTTTAGCTCAGACAGTAAAGCTTCCGCCTACAGTGCGGGAGACCTGGGTTCAATCCCTGGGTCGGGAAGATCCTCTGGAGAAGGAAATGGCAACCCACTCCAGTATTCTTGCCTGGAAAATCCCATGGACTGAGGAGCCTGGTAGGCTACAGTCCATGGGGTCACAAAGAGTCGGACATGACTGAGCGACTACATACTTTCTGGCTTCTGTGGACCAGAGGACCATCTGGAGCGAGGGCCAGGGCCCAGATACTGCCCCAGCAAACTGAACAGGCAGGGCCGTGGTGGGTGCGCGTACCGGGTTCAGCCTGGCTTTGCAGGTGGATCAGTGGGGCTGGCTGCTGGGCCCACATGGAGGGTGTTGGAGGCAGGTGTTGCTGATCCGAGCAGGGCTGAGGCTGCAGCCCTTCTGGAGCTGGTGAAGCAAGGGCGAGGTCGGGGCCAGAGGGTGCTGGCTGGGTGTTTCCCAGAGGTCAGGTGCCCCGTTGGAGCTCAAGCCGGGGATAGATCGGGGCTGGAGGTCACGGTGACTTGGGGGCCATTTGCTGAAGGCCAGACAGATGCTGCCCTGCCTTGGGGTGATGACACAGTCCACTTCCTCCCGTCTGTGTACCACGTGGGCAGCACGTGACTCATTTACAAGGAAAGGAACTGGCCTCAGGGGAGATAGGCCGCCTGCGAAGTTTTCCCAGGCAGTACATGTGGGGTGTGAACCCGGCCCCCCAGGTTTGCGGCCCGGGGGGCTGGCGGAGGCGGGGGAGCACCCCATGGCACCCCGCCCACCTTGATCTGCCCCACGCTTCCAGACCTGACCTTGCAGCTGCTGGCGGTGAGGCGGAAGAGCGGGCTGCCAGACCCCAACCTGCAACAGGCCCTACGGGGCCGGCTCCGCCTGCTCGAGAATGAAAGCTGCGAGGTGGCCCGCGCCCTCGGGGTGAGTCTGGCTCCTGGGGGTCCTGGGTGGGTGAAGGGGCGCAGGAGCCACACTTGCGAATGGGGCGGAGGAGGACGGCTCGGAGAAGAAGGCGGTGGGCCTAGAAGGAGGTCTGGAGACTTCGGGCTGAGAGGCCCGTTCTTCACTCTCACGTGGTGGTCGGGACACAGGACGAAGAAGGGCCCTTCAAAGCGGCAGAGGGCGGTCATGCAGGCGGCTGGACACAGGGGCAGCACCTGCTGGGGCCCCCCAGCCCCAGTTTCTGCACCCACGCAGTGACTCTAGAGGCCCAGGGACCCGGTCTGGAAGGCTGGCCCCGGGCTGGCGTCCTGCACCCACCTGGACTTGCCCAGGAGGAACCTGGCTCAGCCTCAGCTTCTCTGGGACTCAGTTTCCTGACCGGCTCTGACCGTGCATTCAGCCTGGCCTGGCCTTGGCCGACGCCCCCTGGACTCTGTGAATGCAACCTCCTCAGCCACTTACTGGGATGCTTAGAACTGTGACCCCACGGAGCTGCCGTGAGGGTCAGCGGCCTGCAAGCACGGTGCCCCCAGCATGGTGCTCGACAGCGGGGGGTGGGGGGTGATGCCCTTGGGATGCCAGGGCTGGATGGCTGGTTAAGGGTGGGGCCTCATTTCTGAATCCCAGTGGAGACGAGAATAGCGCCCCCTCTCTTCTGAGCGCCTTTCTGCGGCTGTTCGGGGGCTTCACTGGGTACAAAGGCTTCTCTAGCTGTGTTTCTGTACCCACAGCTGGCAGGCTTCATTATCCTGCGGCATGTGGGATCTTGGTTCCCCAGCCAGGAATCGAACCCACGCTCCCTGATTCTTAACCACTGGACCACCCGGGAGAGACCCGGCTGGTGCTACTTTGAAGGCCCCAGCACCACCAGGAGGGTTCATGGGACAGTTGTCAGGAGAGGGGACGCTGGGCTTAGGATTGGAGTCGGAGTTGCTGCTGCTGGAGGGGATGGGAGGCGAGGCTGGGGCTGTGCAGAGCTGAGTGGAGGAGACCCTGGTGTCATTGATGTGCAGGGCGTGAGGCAGGCCCTTGAGTCATGGAGGGGGCATGGAGGCCGCCAGCTCTGGGAAGGCTCGGAATGGCACTGGGGAGCCACAGCTGGTCTGAGTGGAGCAGCTTGGCTATAGAGGAATCAGCTGTGCCTCCCCGCCCCCCACCCCACCCCACCCCTGCCAAGGTCGCTCCCGTGAAACGTTCCTGCAGGTGGGCAGACCCCCCCGCCCAAACCCCTGGGACTGTTTCTCACGTCTGTTTCTCCCCTGGAAGGAGCTGTCGGCCAGGCTGCTGTCCATCCACAGTGACCAGGACCGGATGGTGGTGACATTTAAGACGTTTGAAGAAATCTGGAAGTTTTCCACCTACCATGCTCTCGGTAAAGCAGTGACCCGCCCAGAAAGGGTTCTGGGGACCCCCGGCACGCGCTAAGCCCTTTATGCTCCCAGTCGGGGCTTAAGACTAGGTGCGTTCACGACAGCTCTCCACGGCCACCTGTCCTTGGTGAGGATCGATGCGATGGGCAGGGCTGAGCGTGGCTTCCAGGGCAGCCGAGCTCTCCCTCGCTGAGCACAGAGGAAAGCCGTGCCAGCCTCAGCCCGTGTGCCTCTTTCCAAAACTTCTGTTCAAAGGCTTTGACTGGCTAGGCGCCTCTCCTTGGGAACCTTGCTGCCCCATCCCCGCTGAGGGCTGAGAGCCAGAGCAGGGCTGTGCCCACCCGCCGTGTCCTGGCCTCCTTGAACACTCTTATCCCAAGTCACAGAGGAGGAGACTGACGGTCCTAGAGGACGTAACAAGTCCAGAGAAGTTGTCCACGGTCAGGCCCGGTCCTCTCACAGCCTGGAGGGTCAGCCCCGTGGCCTGGCTAGGGTAGCGGACAGTACCATGAGTCCCCATGGGCAGAGTAGGCTGGCCCCAGGCCCTGGTCAGTGCAGGGCTCAGCCAGCCCTGGACCATGGGGGCCTCTCTCCACACACCCAGAGCCCACTGGTGACCAGGGCTGTCCGCTCCCCTAGGCTTCACTCATCACTGCCTGGAGAACCTGCTCATGGACCAGGCCTTCTGGCTGCTCGAGCCCGACGAGGACCAGGAGACAGCCATCCAGGTCCAGGTGGATGCGGACGCCTTGAGGCTGGCGTACGAGAGCCTCCTCGTCCAGGAAGGTAAGCGATGTGATGTCGGCAGCTCCCCACGGGTCCGGGAGGGCCTGGGGCCCCGGCAGCAGGAGGGCCCTGGAGAAGCGGACCCTGAGGGGACGTTGGGCAGGGAAAGCCCCCAGAGAAATAACAGAAAAGGGGCTTTTTCCAGCGACCCCCGAGTTCCTGGCCTGGCTGTTGCTCTGAGTACTCCGGGGGTCTCACAGTTGAGTTCCAAGTCTGCCACGAGCAGGGCGTTAGCAGTCAGTCCTTCCCGGCCACAGAGAGGACGGGAGGAGGCCAGCTGCAGCCAGACTTGCTGGGGGGTGACGGGAGGTGGGGAGAATCCAAGCTGGAAGGGTCCTCGGGATCATGCACCTGGCCCCCTCACAGCCCAGCTGAGTCTGAGAAGCTGAGGCTGAGCCAGGCTCCTCCTGGCCAAGTCCAGGCAGATGTGGGATGCCAGCCTGGGTCCAGCCTCCTGGCCCTGGTCCCTGGGCCTCTAGAGTCACTGTGTGGGTGCAGAAACTGGGGCTGGGGGGCCCCAGCAGGTGCTGCCCCTGTGTCCAGCTGCCTGCATGGCCGCCCTCTGCCGCTTTGAAGGGCCCTTCTTCGTCCTGTGTCCCGACCACCACGTGAGAGTGAGAAATGGCCCCCAGCCCTTCAGGCGGCCTCCGAGGGGCCCTCAGGCAAACGCGGCCACTGCACTGGACTCTTCAGCTCCGAGTCCCAGCTCGTCCTCGGAGGAGGAGGGGGCAGCGGCGGCCACTCCGGAGCCGTTGATTCCGTTCCATCAGTAGGTACCGACCTTTGTTTCTCTGCCTCCTGCGGGTCCCGCATGCTGGCAGGCTTTGTGGAAAGTGCCCCAGGCCGGGGTCAGTCGTCGGCCAAGGCGGGTGGATGGAGACCAGTGTGAGCCCCAGGCAGAGCCCCGTTTTCAGCGTGTAGCCTCAGGGCGGTCCCCTGCACAGCGGGACAGTGATGCCTTCCCAGCAGGACGGCTCTGGAGTGAGACGGCCATGTAGCCTCAGGGTGGTCCCCTGCACAGCGGGACAGTGACCCTCCCCAGCAGGACTGCTCTGGAATGAGACGGCCAGGGGTGGGCAGCCTGGGGTCCTGGCTTCATGTTCTGGCTCACTCCAGAAAGCTTTGGAGGGAGCCACGTAGCCTGTGCCTGTAGTAAGGGAACATGCAGGGCTCTATGCAGATAAGAACCAAAGCAGGGAAAGCCTGGGGAAGGCGGGGACAGGTAGCATACAGGCTCCTGTTCATGTGCTGAAGTGAGCGTAGACTTGGCTTGAGCTTCCTGGCAGCCAAAGTGAAGAAACTAGATCTCCTTGTTTTCAGTGAAATAGTCCGTGGATGATGGAGGGAGGTCTTCAAGGATGCCAGCCTGTGGGAGGGCAGGAGGCACCTGGGCAGAGGGCTTGTGGCAACCTGGGCCTGTAGGGCACACACTGTGTGTGTGTGTGTGTGTGTGTGTGTGTGTGTGTGTGTGTGTGTCTGTGTTTGTGTATGTGTGTGTGTGTGTGTGTATGAGAGTGTGTGTGTATGTGTGTATGGTGTGTGGGGGTATGCAGGTATATGTGTGTGTGTGTGTGTGTGTGTTGTGTATGGGTATATGTGTGTGTGTGGCTGTGTGAGG